>MDKF010040163.1:0-10405 GCA_026770625.1 Nicotiana glauca | reverse complement strand
AAGCCTAAATTCTTTTAAAACTTCAAAAACACACATTCGATCAAAAAACCCGACCAAACGATGTCCGAATGACCTGAAAATTTGTACACACATCCAATATCACTTAACGGAACTACAGCAACTCTCGGAATTCCATTCCTACCCTCGGATCAAATTCTCACCCATCAGCCGGATATCGCCAAAATGCTAACTTTGCCAATTCAAGCCTAATTCTACACCGAGCCTCCAAAATCAATTCCGATCACACTCCTAAGCCACAAATCATCCCCCGAAGCTAACCAAATCATCGGAATTCAATCCGATCCCTCTAACTATATAGTCAACTTCCGGTTAACTTTTCCAAAACAAGCTTCCTTCTAAGAGCTAAGTGCCTCATTTCCAACTAAAACCAACTCAATTTTATCTGATTCATTCAAATACTGATATTGAAACATAAAGCAACATAATATGGGGGAAACGGGGCAGTAACTCACGTGACAATGGGCCAGGTCGTCACACCTGACCACGCGGTGTCACTCCTGGTCAGTCGTTGTTACCTGACCAAACGTATAATTCAGTGTTATTGTTACAACTGTCCGAAAGTTACCCTCCTTATGAGTGATCAGGTAATACCATAACAGCAGATAGATATCTCAAGAAATATCACGAACAACAAATAATGAACAAATGCATAAATGCAATGCAATGCATATGGTGGTACATTCCAGTACCTACTGCGGCGTGCAGTCCGATCCATTTAACGTCAACGACGCTCACTGGGGGTGTGTACAGACTCCGGAGGGGCTCCTACAACCCCAGCGCAATAATCAAGCCATCTCGTAGCATCAACAGGCCCTCGGCCTTAATATCAATATAGTACTGCTACGGCGTGCAGCCCGAGCCAACCAGATACCCATAAATCACTATAACACTGCTGCGGCGTACAGCCCGATCCATGCTCAGTCCAAAAATGCACATAAGCCACTTGGGCACATTTTAAATAACAGTTCTCGGCTCAAAACGACAATAAAATATTTTTCAAGTTTTTCAAATCTTAGAAAAATAGTTGAGTTTGCAAAACTGTATTAAAACCTTGGACTGAGACCAAATAATATGCAAAGTAATGCAAAAACAGCGATACTAATCCCCGAAGGTTATAAATAATCGGCACGAAGCCCAACATATGGCAATCAGCCCAAATCATGATAGCATCAAGTAAGTTTCAATCAATTACTCAGTAAAATCAACAATCGGGACAGACCAAGTCACAATCTCCAATGCTACTCTACCCCACGCTTATATCCGGCGTGCAAGTCACCTCAATACAGCACTATAATGTGCAAATCCGGGGTTTCAAACCCTCAAGATATCATTTACAAGTATTACTCACCTCGAACCGGTGAAATTCCTCGCTCGCGATGCCTTTGCCCCTCAAATTGGCCTCCACGCACGTCGAATTTAACCAAAATCAGAGTGAATATATTACAATATGCCAAGGGAACAATACCCAATCGAAAACAATCGAAATATAGCAAAAATCCCGAAACTAGCAAAACCCGAGCCCCGGGCCCGCTTCTCAAAAGATTACAAAGCTCATATTACCGGATTCCTCGTCTTGGCACGAGTCCATACATACCAAGAACTCCCAAATCCGAGCTCAAATGACCTATCAAATTCCAATTGGAAATATCAAAATTCAAGCCCTAACTTTACCCCTTTTTAATGAATTTCTATCAATTTCCATGTTAAATCTAACATAATCTCGTGTAGTTAGGCCAAGGAACTTACCTCTAATCATTCTCCCTTAAATTCCTCTTCAAAATCGCCTCAAAGCTCGCAAAGCTCACTCAAAAATGGTGGAAATAACATAAGCTTCGCGGAACAAAAATGAATACAAAACCCTTCTGACTCCAGGGGTTTCCGCTTCTGCGGTCCCCATACCCGCTTCCGCGATACCGCTTCTGCGGTCATTTTCCGCTTAAGAGGAATTTTACTAAATCACCAGGGGTCGCTTCTGAAACTTAAATTTCCGTTTCTGCGGAACCTCACCTCCAGGCCAACCGCTTCTGCGGCCTTAGGTCCGCTTCTGCGGACTCGCTTAAGAGAAACAACTTCCGCTTTTGCGGAACTTCCCATCTCAACATTGAACCGCTAGTGCGATCACTCCCTCACTTTTGTGGAACCGCTTCTGCGGTCCATTTTCACAGAAGCGAGCATACCAGATACCAGCAAACATCTGCCCTTTTCTCAACTTGAATTTCATCCCGTTAGCCATCCGAAATCACCCCGAGGCCCCCGGGACCTCAACCAAAAATACCAATACATCCTAAAACATCATGCGAACTTGTTCCAATCATCAAAACACATTAAAAACACTAAAATCATCAATTCACATCGGATTCAAGCCTAAGTTCTTTTAAAAACTTCCGAAACACGCACTCGATCAAAAACCCAACCAAACGATGTCCGAATGACCTGAAAATTTGCACACATATCAAAAATCACCCAAAAAAATTACAGTAACTCTCGGAATCCCATTCCGACCCTCAGATCAAAATCTCACCCATCAACCGGAATTCGCCAAAATACTAACTTCGCCAATTCAAGCCTAATTCTACACCGGGCCTCCAAAATCAATTCTGATCACGCTCCTAAGTCATAAATCATCCTCCGAAGCTAACCAAATCACCGAAAATCACATCCGAACCTTCTAACTCATAAGTCAACATCCGGTTGACTTTTCCAACTTAAGCCTTCCTTAAAGAGACTAAGTGTCTCATTTCTTATCAAAACCAATCCACATCAACTCTAACACACCACATACCGATAATGAAACATGAAGAAGCATAAAATGGGCAGAAACGGAGTGGTAACTCATGAGACGACGGGTCGGGTCATCACACCTCGTCACTACTCAACTGAGGTTAGGCTTGGCACTTACTGCGCACCGATGTGGTGTGCTCATACTACACTTCTGCACATTTTTGTGTGTGCAGATCCAGGTACTTCTTACCAGACCAGGTACCAGTAAGCTAGCTGCACGTGGAGACTTCAAGGTATATCTGCCAGCGTCCGCAGACCTCGGAATCCCCTTCTATCTTTACTATCTTATTTCTTTATCATCATTAGACTCTGACATTTAGAGCTATTTTAGGTCTCCCTCTAAAAGCTTGTGACTTGTATTTTCACCGGATTTTTGGGAATTTTATTATGTACTGATTGATGGATATTTTGAGAGTTTAAAAACTATTATTTGATTATTCTGCATATTAATAGGCTTACCTAGTCTTAGAGACTAGGTGCAGTCACGATATCCTACGGAGGGAAATTTGGGGTCGTGACATTGTAGCTATAGATGCATAATGTTGTAGTGAAACTAACGTTGTAAATGTTATCTGGGCTAATGCAACTAAAATTTCCTATTTTTTCTTGATCCAATTTTGCCATACCTCTAAAAAACTTGAAGAGATTAGATGGCAAAGTTCCAGTGAACCCATTGAAGGAAAGGTCAAAGATTCGTGTCTCAGGAAATGGAAATTGTGACTTCAAATCACCAATTGGACCGCGAAAGAGATTTGATTTCAGTATCAGAACTTGCAGGTATGGGAGTTTCTCCAGCCATATGGGGAATGTGTTGTTGAGGATTTTAAGACGGAAAAGTCTTAAAAAGAGGATGAATGGGAAATGGAGGGAAAATGAAATTTTTGAGTAAAATTTTAAGTTTTACTCTCTTTTTAATGAGATATTGTCCCTCATTGGTAGAATATAAGAATTTTGGTGGTTTTATATACAAATGCACTTCATGCAGAGGCGGATCTAGGATTTCGGAAGGATGGGTGCACTTAGGAGTGGCAAACGGGCAGGGCAGGCGGATATGGTTCGGATCGAAAACGGATAATAAAAAGGGATAAATTATCCGACCCGACCTATATTTAAAATGAAAACTTACCAATACTTTCGCAATCTGTGATACTTTTATCTTTGAGATCAAATAGATATATCTGCCCAGCTCCTAACTTGATTTTTATAGTGCAACAATATCAAAACATAATCCTAAAATTTTCATATTAAAAGACCTTTGTCAAAACAAAATATAAAAAATACTTCTTCAAACAATAAAAAATGCTTCATTAACTACAGATGCTAACTAAGAGTCTAAGACAATAGAGGGCACAACAAATCAAGCTAATCAATTAATGGGAAATTGCCATTTACCAAAATAGATTGAAACAAAAGAACCAAGGAATTCTTTTCAAAATTTGTAAATAAACGGAGTAAAACTTTACCACTTACACGAATGAGGAGAATATTCTCAAATCTTTGAATCTAACAATTTTGTTCATTTTATCAACGTAAGAGATAAGAACAAGGAATTAGCCGATTAGGGTTTCAACTTTCATATTTTTGACTTTTGGGATGAATTAGGATTAGTTTAGGAAATATTATATTTGGGGACGGCCGATGGGGGAACCAGAGAACATGGAATTGGTATTGCTTTACACCTTTAGTGATTAAAGAATAATAATAAAAAAAGGTAGGAATTGGTATTGCTTTTGATCTTTAGTGATTAATAAAAGAATTGTCAGTAGAAATAGAAAGAAAAGAAAAAGTTAAACGAAAAATTGCCAGGGATTCGATCCCTTGGCCTTCGGTACCAGAAATAAGGGCCAAGACCAGTGCACCACTTCACCTCTTGTGACCATGGGTTCCTTCAAATATATACATGTATATTTTTCAAATTATGTACATCATATATGTACTTTAATCCGAACACCACGGGTTCACGTGAACCTTTTTTTACATAGCAGATCTGCCCCTAACTTCATGTAGCTCTTAAAGAGTTAAAAGAGGTCAAGCCTTGCGCCGTCATCGGCGTCACTCACTCGGCTCGGCTCGGCTTCGGCTTCGGCTTCGGCTTCGAATTCGAATTTGGATTTAGTCAAATGATCGATCGATTGATTAATTTTTTGGACCAAATTTATTTGTTAATAGTAAATATTAATGTAAGATTATTCGCATTTGTGACGGATATGTTCCAATCCGTGTATTATACCACCTGTTGCAACAACAGCCGCCTAGTGCTCCTCCCACCATGTCCAAGTGCTCCTCCCACCAAGCAAGTGCATCCTCCACCATGGAGGGTGACGGGTCTCTCAACTGACTACTATAAATATGAGCAGCAGTTGGAGAGAAAAATACCGAAAACTTGAAAAGATCTCCTCTTCAGATAAAACTTAACATTGGCTATACTTTGCATTCCGTCCTCTCTGAATTTCCATTTGACTTCTGAGTTCTCCTCCCTTATTCTGCATTATTTTTTACTACAAACAAAACATCCGTAAGTGTGATTTGCTGTCAAACTTTGTGTCCGCTGAAACACTAGGGTTTGAAGTACCACTACACCAGTGTGTAATTCTTTCTATCCTAGGGGAAAAAATCCATAACCTTGGGTACTATGAGGGGATTAAATTCCTTAAAGAAATACTGTGAATTCAGTGGGCTCGAATTAATTATTGGTTCATTTATATTTACTTTTATACACTAACGTTCTTTTCTCCAGAATTATTATTTATAAATACAGGATAACAAGGAACCAACAATCTTAAGGAATTTAATTATTTTAATTTCTGTATTTGTGTTATTCTTATTGTTCTGGAAACTAAAACCTTTGTGGCTTTGTGTACTCCCGTTTGGAGAGTAAAGCCTTCGTGGCGGTTTGTTGGAAATTAAAATCTACGTGATTTTTTTTTCCTCCAAGTTTAAACATTTATTAATCGTTTGTTTGTGTCATTCTTTTACAGAAAAATGGCAAATGACAACATAAACCAAGCTATTCCGATGATGACCGCCAATGCATCGACAAGCCTAACACCGACGTTGGCACCGACAGAAAAACCTGAAAAAAATTTTGGGATTGATTTCAAGCGCTGGCAGCAGAAGATGTTCTTCTATTTGACTACGTTATGTCTATAGAAGTTCATCAAGGAAGATGTTCCTGATATGCCCGATGAAACTCCAGAGAATGAAAGCTTTCTCGTGATTGAGGCGTGGAAGCATTCTGACTTTCTGTACAAGAATTATATTCTTAGCGGATTGGATGATAATCTGTATAATGTATATAGTGGTGTGGAGACGTCAAAAGAATTGTGGAATACGCTTGAAAAGAAATACAAAATTGAATATGTCGGGATGAAGAAATTCATTGCCGCAAAATTTTTGGACTACAAAATGGTAGATAGCAAGTCTGCTATTACCAAAGTCCGGGAATTGCAAGTGATTATTTATGATCTACTTGTTGAAGGTCTTGTCATCAATGAAGCATTCCAAGTAGCAGCAATAATTGAGAAGTTGTCTCCACTGTGGAAGGACTTCAAAAATTATTTGAAACACAAATGAAAGGAGATTTCCCTTGAAGACCTCATTGTTCGATTGAGAATCGAAGAGGATAATAAAGTTGCTGAAAGGAGAGGCCGTGGAAATTCAACAATAATGAGAGCAAATATCGTTGAAGATAACAAAAAGAGAAAGAAGGCTTCTGATCCAAAATACAACCCAAGCAAGAAGCGGTTCAGTAGAAACTACTACAACTATGGGAAAACCGGACACAAATCTATGGAGTATCGTGCTCCGAAGAAAGACAAGAAAAGGGGTCAAGCAAACATGGTAGAAAAACATGATAATGTTGATAACTTGTACGCCATGCTTTCTGAATGCAACTTGGTGGGAAATCCGAAGGAGTGGTGGATTGATTCTGGAGCCACTCACCATCTTTGTGCTGTGAGAGAAGCATTTTCTACATATGTGCTAGACCCGAAGAGACGCTTTCTATGGGAAATGCTGCTACAACAAAAATTGAAGGATATGAGAAGATATTTCTTAAGATGACTTCTGGCAAAGCCATGACTTTAAACAATGTCCTTCATGTTCCCGAAATTAGGAAGAATTTAGTCTCCGCTGGACTTCTTGTTAAGCCCGGTTTTAAGTACATTTTTGTGTCCGACAAGGTTGTAATAAGTAAGAATGAAATGTTTGTAGGAAAATGTTACCTTACCGAGAGCCTTTTCAAGCTGAATGTAATGATTATTGAAAATAATAATAAAATTTCAGCTTCGTCTTACTTACTTGAGTCAAATAATTTATGGCATTAACGTTTGGGTCATGTCAATTATAAAACCTTGCGGAAAATGATTAACTTGGAAGTATTGCCTATGTTTGAATGCGAAAAATAAAAATGTTAAATATGTGTGGAATCTAAGTATGTTAAATATCCTTATAAGTCGGTTGAAAGGAATTCAAATCCTTTAGACTTAATTCACGCAGATATTTGTGACTTGAAGTCAATACCATCTCGCGGTGGAAAGAAGTATCTCATAACTTTTATTAACGACAGTACTCAATATTGCTATGTTTACTTACTTAATAGTAAAGATGAAGCAATAGACGCATTCAAGCAATACAAAAATGAAGTTGAAACGCAACTTAACAAGAAAATCAAAATGATAAGAAGTGATAGGGATGGTGAATATGAATCTCCTTTTGAACAAATATGTTTAGAATATGGAAGTATTCATCAAACAACGACCCCTTACATGCCCCAATCCAATGGGATTGCAGAAAGAAAGAATCGTTCATTAAAGGAGATGATGAATGCATTATTGATAAGTTCTGGATTGTCACAGAACTTGTGGGGGGAAGTCGTTCTTACGGCTAGCTGAATACTAAATCGAGTAACCCATAGCAAAACACAATCCATTCTATATGAAAAATGGAAAGGAAGGAAGCCCAACTTGAATTATTTGAAAGTGTGTGCTTGGCAAAAGTGCAAGTTCCTAAACCCAAAAGGATAAAAATAGGACCAAAAATCGTTGATTGTGTTTTCATAGGATATGCGACCAATAGTAAAGCATATCGATTTCTGGTTCATAAATCAGAAAATCTTGACATTCATAATAATACGGTTATAGAATCAGATAATGCTGAGTTCTTTGAAAATATATATCCGTATAAAAAGGAATGCAAGTCGATTGGTGAAGGATCTAAATGACCTCGGGAAGAAACAAAAGAAAGTACATTTAATCAGGAGGAACCAAGACGTAGTAAATGTTAAAATACGTCTACTTCATTTGGACCAGATTTTGTGACTTTCTTATTGGAGAATGTGCCTCAAACATTTAAAGAAGCTATGTCTTCTTCGGAATCATTGTTCTGGAAAGAGGCAGTCAATAGTGAAATAGAATCCATATTGAACAACTATACATGGGAATTGGTTGATTTTCCTCCTGGAAATAAACCTTTGGGTAGTAAATGGATTTTTAAAAGAAAAATGAAAGATGATGGCACTATTGATAAAATTAAGGCAAGACTTGATGTCAAAGGGTATAGACAATGAGAAGGTCTTGACTACTTTGATATATATTCTCCAGTAACGAGAATTATGTCCATAAGAGTGCTAGTAGCTATAGCTGCAGTTTATGGTCTTGAAATTCATCAAATGGACGTAAAGACAGCCTTCTTAAATGGAGATTAGGAGGAAGAAATCTACATGGAACAACCTGAAGGGTTTGTGGTTCCAGGTAAAGAAAAGAAGGTATGTAGACTTGTTAAGTCCCTCTACGGACTAAAACAAGCACCCAAACAATGGCATGCAAAATTTTACCAAAAAATATTGTCAAATAGTTTTAAGATAAATGAATGTGATAAATGTGTGTACATTAAAAAATTTCCAAATCACATAGTCATTATTTGCCTATATGTGGATGATATGCTGATAATGAGTAATGACATTGCCAACATAAATATGACTAAGCGTATGCTAACTAGCAAGTTTGATATGAAAGACTTGGGAGTTGAGGATTTAATCATGGGGATTAAGATCCAAAAGACTCCTCAAGGTCTGACATTATCACAATCTCATTATATTAAGACAGTACTTGAAAAATTCAAGCACTTGGGCTTTAAAGTTGCAAAGACTCCAGTTGACGTGAATCTTGCATTAGAAAAGAATAAAGGCCAAAGCATATCACAATTGGACTATGCTCGTGTGCTGGGATGCTTAATGTACATCATAAATTGTACACGACCAGATATAGCTTGTGCTATAAGTAAACTGAGTCGATACACGAGCAATCCAGGTCAATCTCATTGGATGGCAATGAAACGAGTTTTGGGATATTTAGAACATACCCAAAACTTTGATTTGCACTACAGTAAATATCCTGCGGTTATTGAAGGATATTGTGATGCAAATTAGATCACCGGTTCAATTGATTTGAAGTCCACAAGTGGATATGTATTTACTATTGATAGAGGAGCGGTGTCTTGGAAGTCGTCCAAACAAACGTGTATTGCCCGCTCTACAATGGAGGCTGAGTTCATAACCTTAGATAAAGCCGGTGAAGAAGCTGAATGGCTCCGAAATTTCTTGGAAGATATTCCATTTTGGCCCAAACCATTGGCACCAATATGTGTTGACATGTGATTTTTGACCCTCCCCGAAATTTTACCCATTTTAGCATGTAATATTTAGTTTAGGCTTAATATCGTCATTTCAACTAATTTTTTACTTTATTTTATTACAAGAAAATGAAAAATTACAAAAAAAAAGATTTATTATTAATTTGTAGTCATTTTCAATCTTAAAGAAAAAATACAAAAAAAAATAGTAACATATCTTTATTTTTATAATCTTGAAAACACAAAAAAATAGTTTTATGTTTTATAGTTTAGTTCAATTAATTAAAATCTGTTTTATATTTTATATATTATAATTGTACATAATTTCAAAAGAAGGAATTAGTTTAGGTTAGGTTTATCTCCTTTTTATAAATCTTATAGTCTTTTTTTTAGTCTTTGACCCAAAATCCCTAGCCCATAATTATAGGCCCATACCCTAACCTAATCTGTAAAAATGGTGTGTAGTAGCCACTAATTAAGGCTGTCTTTAATTTTTATCCACTAATTATAATGCTCAGCAAAAATAGCCACTACTAATAGAAAAAAGATAATTTTACCCTTTCTTCCTCTCTTTCACTTCCACCCTCCTCCTGCTTGAGTTTTGCTCATACACAACAATGGAGCAGTTTCCAAATACTATAACTATGATCATTGTAGCACGTAGTTCATAGTAATATATACTTTTCCATGGATTTATGAGGCATAATATGAATTATTTTAGAAACTATTAAAAAATATGAGTTATCCAGATAATTCAAGGGTGTGCTTTCTAAATCCATTTCTGAGAATTGATAAGAATAGTGGCATTGCTTGGCCATGTGAATCAATAAGATATCATGCTTCTTTTTCTTGCTTTGTCTATGCCTAGAAGACGTGTTGTAGTAAGTTCTTTTTCGTGTGATTGATTCCATGTCTGCTCGGAGGAACTTAGTAGACATGTTTGATATATTCTTTGGGATTTATAATTTAACAA
>MU669886.1:6992-52488 GCA_026770625.1 Nicotiana glauca | reverse complement strand
TCATTTTGCTTGTTTTTTTTTATTGTTTTCTTTTTTGCTGGATTTTTAATTTCATCAACCAAAAAAATAAATATTTTTTTTGTTGCTCATGTATTGAATTATTCAACTAGTACTGAGGATTCCTTGGCAGATCTTATTTGATGAATTAGAATAGTTCATTTTCTTATTGAGTAACAATGAGATTGCTCGGCAGACCTTATTTGGTCAATCAAAAAATTCTGGTTGGTTGCTACTATGTTGTATAATTTTTTAAGTGGCAAATATTAAAATAGTAATTTTTGTGCTACAAACCTTAGCTAGATAATTTTTAGGTGAAAAATATTAATAATCTTAATCATAAAAATATTTGTCAAACTACATTTTATATTTCCTTAAATGTCTAACTTTTTTTCTTTTCTTTCAAAATATCTAACTTAATTAACATTTCACCAAAAGGTGAATTTGAAAAAAAGTTATAAATCATTTTTTTATATTACATATCAAATATTTAAACAGATTATATGATCTTTAAGATTTGTCATAGACCTTGCTCATGTCTTACCGGATAATTTGTAGAATATACAATTGGTCGAAACCAAAAAACTTATTTAAACCCGCGTAAACCTGCATAGACCCGCAACCCGCACCGTATCAATGACACTTTTCAATTGTGTGTACAAAACTGCACACAAGAAATATATTGTCCTTCAATCTCAATAAAGTAAGTTCTTACCAACTCCTCCATACAACACCATTTCAATTGTTCATCAAAGTATTTCTAACAGGTCAGTATAAAATACAATCATCTGCAAAACTCTATTCCATGCTAGCCCTTGCCAGTAGACTATATTTGTAGCCACGACTTCTCATTGATCACGGAGATGGACAACCTGCATATGTTTACACCAAACATTCAGTAAGATCAAGCTTTATTGATGTGTTCAAGATTTTAACACGTAAGAATGCGGGGAAAAAAGAACTAAACACGACACCTCTTCTTTCTTTTTCAGACAACACATACTACCAAGTGTGGAAAAAACAGAAGTCTAACACATTGAAGTACAAGAGTTTAAGCAGTCTTGTGTACTGACTGAAAGATCATCTAAGCCACAGCTCCGCTAGAAACCTAATAAACAAACCCCACCCACCTCCCCGGACAAAAAATAGAACAAAATGGAACTGCAACAAAATAAGCTCCACAGAATTATGTCGGGTTATCACAAAAGATCCGGGCCCAAGACCCTTAGCGAACAGTCCAATTATTACAAGCATCTCATGTGCAAGAAAAGAACAACATAAAATGAGAATTCTTCATATTTCAAACTCTTAGCTCTCGTCACCAGTCACCCTTCTTGCAAGGCCTTCCAATAGTAAAAAAGTTTCATCCGAGCCATTTGACGCTCCTGACCAAATTAATGCATGAACAGTCTGCAGTGGTCCCTGTGTGTGGGCTTTTTTCAATTTTTGAGGGGGGGGGGGGTTGAGGTGGTCCTCCTATGGGTATTAGCAGAGTCGATCAAGTTAGGACTAGGACGCAACATCGCTTAGAGTTTAAGCACACTACATAGCCATTAGTTATAAGTTCAAAGGATTTAAAATATCAATCTGACAATGTTGCGTACTCAATGAAGAACACAACCAATGCAATCCTAAAGGGTTGGGGATGATGAACAACCCTTGAACAGATTTGCACAATAGAACTGAGCAACAAGAATTAGAGAAGAAGAAGAATATGGTTATTGATAGAGATTCGATTTTCCAGATGATGAATTTACAATTGATCCCTTTCTTTGTATTTAACGACCTTCTCCAACTGACTTCTAACAGCTGATTTCTAACTGCCCTAGCTAACATAACCGACTCCTAATCACTTGTATAGTAAAAGACTATTGTGCCCTTAGGCTCTTACCCTTCTAGCTATAGTTCATAACAAAATATCCCCCACGGAAAGAGTCCTTGTCCTCAAGGACTGAAATGAGGAAACTGTTGAGAGAGTGCCTGGGTGTCCATCCAAGTACTATCTTCTTGGGGACAATTGAACCATTTGATCAACACTTGGTCGACTTACTTCCCTCTAGACTGTACTGTTCTCTTATCTAAGATAACTTCAGGTTCCAAGACAATGTGGCCATGAATGGATAATGAGACTGGTAAGTCAGGAATAGCAGCCATATTTCCAATGTATTTCTTCAACTGTGACACATGAAAAGTATGGTGGATCTTGGCCTGGGGAGGAAGTTCCAGTTGATAAGCTACTGTACCCACCTTCTGCAAAATCTTAAATGGTCCAAAATATTTAGGATTGAGCTTATGATAAGAGTGCCCTCTTAAAGACAGTTGCCTGTAAGGTTGTAACTTGACAAATACTAAGTCTCCTATCTCAAAGCTTCTGGGAGATCTCTTCTTGTCAGCTTGAGCTTTCATCCTACATTGTGCTAGTTGTAAGTGATGTTTGAGCAGACTGATGGTTGACTCTCTAGCCTGCAAACTTCTATCTACTTGATCAACCATGGAGTGATGAGCTACACAGGGTAAATGAAGGGGTGGTTTCTGTCCATACACTGCTTCAAATGGAGTCATTTTGATGGCAGTATGGAAGTTAGTGTTATACACCACTCTGCCAAGGATAACCATTGAACCCATTCCTTTGGTCTTTCACTACACATGCATCTGAGATACCCCTCCAAACATTTGTTCATAGCTTCAGTTTGTCCATCGGATTGAGGATGGTAGGCAGTGGAATGATGTAACTGTACTCCTTGTTCTTCAAATAGTGCCTGCCAAAACTTGCTAAGGAATATGACATCTCGATCACTCACTATAGTTTGAGGCAAGCCATGGAGCTTATAGACATTGTCCAGGTAAGCTTGAGCTACAATGGGAGCTGTGTAAGGATGGACCAAAGCAATAAAATGAGCATACTTACTCAATTTGTCTACTACCACTAAAATAACAGACTTGTTGTGTGCTTTTGGAAGACCCTCTATGAAATCCAAGCTGATGTCTTGCCAAATTTTCTCAGGAATAGGAAGTGGTGGCAGCAATCTTGGATATTTGACATTTTCTCCTTTGCACTTCTGACAAGTCTCACAGTTTCTGATATGGTCATAAATGTCTTGCTTCATCTTCTTCCAATAATACAGTTGTCCCACCTTGAAGGTAGTGGCAGCTATAAATGAATGACCTCCAACAGCTGAGTTGTGCAAATATTGTAGTATCTATTCCTTAATAGCAGGGTTAGGACCAATAACAACTCTCCCTTTCCTGTATAAAACTCCTGCATATAAGAGGTAGATGGGGTTAGCTAAAGGGTCTGCTTGTAGTTGAGTTAGCAGCTGTTGTATGTGATTATCTCCTGTGTATGACTGCTGGACCTTCATGAGAAAATCAGAAGTAATAGTGGTTAACATCTGCAACTGAACAAGAGTAGCTGGACATCTTGACAATGAATCAACTGCTATGTTGTCCTTCCCCTTCTTATACATTATAGTATAATCATACCCCATTAATTTGGCTAGCCATGTCTGTTGGCTAGGAGTGGAAATCCTCTGCTCTAGTAAGTACTGCAGGCTCTGATGGTCTGTTTTAATGACAAAGTGTCTCCCAATTAAGTAGGGCCTCCATTTTTCAATAGCAGACACAATGGCTAGCATCTCCTTCTCATATACTGACAACTGTTGATGTTTTGGACTCAGAGCTTTGCTCATATAAGCCAAGGGGTGTTCAGCTTGCATTAACACTGCTCCAATACCCACCCCACAAGCATCTGTCTCGATCACAAACTCCAAGGAAAAGTTAGGCAAAGCTAGTACAGGGGCAGTACTCATGGCATTTTTTAAATTCTGAAAGGCTTTTGCAGCTTCTTCTGACCACCCAAATTTATCCTTCTTAAGCAATTCAGTTAGAGGTTTGGCTAGTATTCCATAACCTTTAACAAATCTTCTATAGTACCCTGTTAGACCCAAGAACCCCCTCAGCTCTTTAAGGTTTCTTGGACTAGGCCAATCTGTCATCACTTGTATCTTGCTAGGGTCAGTGGTCACCCCTTGCTGTGTAATAATATGACCTAAGTACTCCACCTCATGTTTCCCAAAAGAGCATTTACTGAGCTTCACAAATAAACTCTGTTCTTATAGAATATCAAAGGCCTTTTTTAAATGAACTAAGTGCTCAAACCAGGAGGGACTATATATAAGGATATCATCAAAAAACACCAAAATGAATTTCCTTAGATAAGGTTGGAAGATCTTATTCATGAGGCTTTGGAAAGTCGAAGGAGCATTAGTGAGGCCAAATGGCATTACTACAAATTCATAATGACCATTATGAGATCTAAAGGCTGTTTTCTCAATATCTCTCTCATCCATTCTAATTTGATGATACCCTGATCGAAGATCCAATTTTGAAAAATATTTTGATCCTCCTAACTCATCTAACAATTCTTCTATCACTGGAATAGGAAACTTGTCTTTTACTGTGCATTCATTTAACTTTCTATAATCAATGCAAAGTTTCCATGTACCATCTTTCTTTTTAACCATAACAATAGGAGAAGAGAATGGGCTTACACTAGGTCTGATGACATCACATTCCAGTATCTCTTTAATCATCTTT
Source organism: Nicotiana glauca (assembly GCA_026770625.1). Lineage (NCBI taxonomy): Eukaryota > Viridiplantae > Streptophyta > Magnoliopsida > Solanales > Solanaceae > Nicotiana > Nicotiana glauca. The sequence goes on along the minus strand of MU669886.1, from coordinate 47,895 downwards.
TCAATCTCATCCTTCTGGCTTGTAGGATATCTGTATGGCCTCACATTGATGGGTGAGACTCCCTCCTTCAGAATAATTCTATGGTCATGATCTCGATGGGGTGGCAGGGTTGTTGGATTCTCAAAAAGGGGTGCATATTGTTGAAGCACCTTCTGCAACTCCTCTGAATCCTGCACTTCTTGAGAATTTGCTGTTATTCCTTTTTCCTGCATTGAATTTGTTTCTTGCGAGGATTGAATGAATACCATGGACATCATGTGAATTTAGCTAGGCTTGTTGAGTACCTTCTGCATTCGAACATCAGCTACTAACTTGAAAGCTCCAGGTTGGCTACCTCTTAATGACACCTTTCTACCTCCAATTTGGAACTCCATTTTCAACTGCTTAAAATTCCATCTTATATCTCCCAATGTAATGAGCCATTGGATGCCTAATACTACATCTGCTCCTCCCAATGGAATAACCAACATATCAGCTTTGAAGTCTACCCCTGCATCTTCCAAGTAACCCCTGCAGTCATCACAAAACTGTGGACTTTGCTGCCATCTGCTACAGACACAGCAAAAGAGGGAATGGATTCCTACCTACAACCTAACTTCTTGGCCACTGCAAGGTCCATGAAATTATGGGTGTACCCTGAGTCAATCAAAACATGAACCATTTTTCCCTTAACAGCTCCTTTTACTCTCATTGTTCTGTAATCACTGGTTCCATCAAGAGCATGGACAGAAACTTGAGGATTCAAGGCTGATTCCTCAGAGTTTTCACCCTTTTCTAACTCATACTCCCACAAATACTCCTCTACCTCCTCATCCAATTCTAGGATAAACAGTTGTTTCCTTCGACTACATTTATGTTCTGGTGTATACTTTTTATCACACCAATAACAAAGGCCATTTGCCCTCTTCTCATCCATCTCCTTAGCTGATAACCTTCTTGACCCTTGAAATGCTGGTTTACTATCAATTTTGCTGAACTTGCCAGAACCTGAGGTTCTACTGCCTTCTCGATTTTGATTGAAATTGGACCCTCTAGAATTTGAACTACACGAACTGTTAGGTGTGACTAGTAAGGACCTTGAATTCCTTACTAAGGCTTGTGTGTGACCATGTTGCAATTTCAACGACTGTTCTGCTAACCTTGCCTGACTATAGGCCTTCATTAGTGTTCTTGGCCCTAGCATCCTTACTTGGACCTCAATTTCAGGTTTCAAATTGGCTATGAAAATGCTGATAGAATGCTCTTCTGTGAGTTCCACTTGATTTAGTAACCCATCGAATTTGTCCAGAAATTCTTGAACACTCCTATTTTGTTTGAAAGGCACCAATTCCGCCATGGGATCAGCATGCTCCACATCTCAAAACCTCAAGTATACTGCCCTAACATAGTCCTCCCAATTTGGAAATCTTCCCATCCTGGGCTTCATATACATCTTATGCCATTGAAGAGCCTTGCCCTCCATGTTAATAGAGGCAGCTTGGACCTTGTTTTCTTCCGAAATGTGCTCGTAATCGAAGAATTGTTCTGCTTTATACGACCAATCATTAATGTCTTCCCCATTAAATCGAGGAAAATCAAACCTCTGATAACGACCCTCCTGATTAGGGTTTCGACCTCGAACTGGATTTTCCCCAATTTCATTAATTTCTGGAACTGCTTGAGCTGCCGGAACTCCATTGTTGGTCGACAAAGACAGTAGCATCTGCTTAATTTCTCCCAAGGCGTCACCTTGAATACGAACTTGTTCGCGTAACTCCTCCATTTCACGCCTTATTTCTCCATTTTTGATGTTAGTTTTCGGCATGATTTCTGACCGAGAATCACCTTGCTCTGATACCAATGTTGCGTGCTCAATGAAGAACACAACCAATGCAATCCTAAAGGGTTGGGGATGATGAACAACCCTTGAACAGATTTGCACAATAGAACTGAGCAACAAGAATTAGAGAAGAAGAAGAATATGATTTATTGATAGAGATTCGATTTTCCAGATGATGAATTTACAATTGATCCCTTTCTTTGTATTTAACGACCTTCTCCAACTGACTTCTAACAGCTAATTTCTAACTGCCCTAGCTAACATAACCGACTCCTAACCACTTGTATAGTAAAAGACTATTGTGCCCTTAGGCTCTTACCCTTCTAGCTATAGTTCATAACATACAACAATGTTCCTAAGAGCTCAAGGAAAAAAAATAACCAAAGCATCTGCAAGCTGAACATCAACTGGTATGAGGGATGGCTAGTCACTTACAGGATTTGGCATGAAGAGATCAAAATCTACAATCCAGGCTAATTCCATCTGATGGCATGAATTATTATTGAACATCATTCAATTTCTTTTTTGAAATGAATTATTGAACTCCATTTAATTTTTTTCCCCATATGTTATACAATTATAAAAAGCGAAGGTTACAGCTATTCTAATAAAAGGGCAAACCGGACACAAAGCATCCAGCATTCACGCAGGATTCGAAAAAAGGCCATATATCAAGGAGGTGTGTGATATAGACAGGCTACCCTAATGCAAACAGTAGTGGCCGAGTCTCGAACCCATGAGCTATAGCTCACTCGAAGACAACCTTTACTGTTGCTCCAAGGCCCCCTTCTCATTCTAATCAAAACGTTCATATGCGATAAAGAGGTGGTGGATGTAGTTCAATCTTGCAGGGGATAGAGAGAGAATCATTTGGAATTCGTGATGATTGAATCGTCTATTAATAGAGAGCCAGCCAGCCAAAATAACAGACACACACTTATATTACATGGTTCAATATGAACATGAATATTGGTATGTGATATTGAGGCCAACTTGACTATTGTGTTAAAATATGGGATTCAAATGTTAGTTTCTCATGGTTATTTTAACATTATGTCTAATTCAAACACAAAATCTAACACACGCAATGAGCATTGCCCAAAACTATTAGAGATTCTAGCACTCCTTAACACACTTAAGGGTGAACATATGGAACCTGAAGTAACATGACATGGATGACCTATACCGCTAACCCAACCAGGAAGTGTTTGGATCTGATACCGTGTTTAAGAAATAAACATTCGACCCAACTCAACTTCAAAAGCTAGTTCAAGTGGTGTAAGAACTGTTCAAGACCATATAATGAGATTATCGCACATACACTTAATTCATATAGGATTCTAACAGTTATCATTCCAAGTTTATCGACCGCTAGGTTGCATCCTTTGGTGTGAGAAGGATGCCATATGGACTACTCACAGGTTTTTGGCGCATTCTCCAGTATTCATACTAAGAACCCATCATAACCCTCTATATTTTTTTTATAAGGCCCATCATAACCCTATGTGTTACAAGTACATCAAGGCAAACTGCCTAGCAAGATGATCTCCAGCCCTTTGTCTCTCAGATAAATAACTAGATTAAAATGTTGGCTAAGTACACATTCCATCCTAATGATGTTCTTTACATAAGATCATTCACCGTGATGAGAAATACTTCTTGGAGAAAGAATACAAATTATCTGCCATCTAAGGATTTGGTAATTTTGGAGAACAACCCTAACCTAAGCCAACTTGTGTTCTCTATACCATGAAACAAATGCAAGGTATGTAGCAAAATACTTTTTTGGGGACCAAGATGAATAATCCATCTACTTCTGTCCTCTGAAGAGTCTTTGCAAGAGTTAGCCAAAGAGCCAAACTTCACTTGTAGAAGTCCAAGAAACATGAGTTTCCTTTTAAATTTCGTAGTTCCTACCCGATAAACAAGTTCTTTAGCAAAGGAAGTGTAAGTTTGAGGACATAGAAGATGTCATTTATTTTTTCTGTCCCTGTACCTTTCAAAAATGGATACAAGTCCTCAAGGCTGAACAGACTTGACCAATTCCAACATTTTACAAAAGTAAAAGTACATAAGTGAATCGCACAGCATCTTTAAAAACTACAAACACAAATCCCAGATATCTAACTTGTAAAACAGCAATTTGATTCATGATTGCAACTAGTGGTGGCAAAATAGAAAAAAATAATTATTCATCCATATTTTGATAAGGATTTTTTTTTTTTTGACAAGGAGTTATTCATCCATATTATCTACTAAAAATTAGTTGGACAATGACTTTTTTAAAAATAGGTCAAATCCACTTAAAAATGGATAACCAATGGATTTAACTTTTACATTTGCAAAGCTCAATTGGGGTTCCTCAAGTTTGGAAGATTAGGAATTCTTCCAAAAATAATCGTATTCAAGAAGCCATGGATTATATGGATATCCATATTATCCATTGGTTAATTTATTTTCTATCCGTATTAAATATGGGTCGGGTCGGATATTTTATCCATTTTATATTACCTATTTGATCAAACCATATCCGACCCGACCGATCAGCCTGTTTGCCACCCCTAATTGCAACCAATGCCAGACTAAAGACCTTAGTCCATGAGTGAAAGAAAACCAACCCTATAATTACGTAAATGAATCTAGACAATTCTACTTTCCAAATAATAATTGAAATAGTTGACTGCCTTAATGCACGAAGCTTGATATTCAATTAATTTACTATATACCTCACCATAAAGTACTGTGTTGCCCATCTCTTTTTTCTGAAAGCGCAAATCATCCTCCGAAAACTCTACATCCTCATCATCATCCCCCCTCTTCCCTTTCTTATCATTCTTCCACATCTTATTCCTAAAAAATTCCTTTAAAAACACTGTCTCTTCATCCAACTTCTCATCCTTGGCGAAAAGCTCATCCAACTTCTTAGCAAACTCATTATATCCCTCCTCCTCGTCATCATCTAACATGTCCTCTCTTTTCTCATTCTCTTTTACCTTAAACAAGTCCTCTTGCTCCTCTGAATACGTCTTCACTTTCTTCTCCTCTTCTTCATCGCTAAACTCGGGACCCTCCTCTATCAAATGCTTAGACACTACATCCTTTAAATACATTGGCTTTTTATTTTTATTTTTATGTTTCTTCTCCTCAGACTCAGAATTTGTTTCAGATTCAGATTCAGAATCGAATAACTTAGCATATTTATTATTCAAAAGAAGGGGGTCGCCTTTTTTAATCTTAAGTAAACCATCAAAGAACTTTAAATTACTTGTAGGGTTTAAATCCTCTTCTTCTTCTTCCTCCCTGTGTCTTCGGAAGAGGATGATACACATATTCCAGCAAATGATAGAATTCCTGCCACCTCAGCTGCCAACGAGGATGCCACATAGATGAGTAGTTAGCCTAGTTGTACCGGTAATTCAAAATAAAAGAATGGCGGGAAAGTCAGTTGGAGTGAAATTTAGCTCATTTGTTCTTCCTTTTCATTTCTATTTGAATCTATTATATTAGACATATAAATAGGAGAAATGTAAGAGAAAATATTATGATTTAAATACACAGAAAATTCTGCATCTCTCAATCTCTCAATTTCTCTACTTCCTCTTCCTCAATTCCTTCTTCTATCTCCTTAATTTGCTTCTCATCGTCAATTATCATTGTTTCATTGATTGATACGTACATTTGGTATCAATTGGTATTAGAGCTCGTAGATAATGGGGCCTCATAGAGCTGTGGATGTAGTAACTAGAGCTCCAACGACTGACTTGCAAGAGCAATATGAGGACTTAGCTGCTCAGCAACTTGATCTTAGAGAGGAAATGGCTCAGAAACAGCAGGAGCTTCGTGAAGACATGGATAGATGACATGCTGAGTTGCTTCAGATGGTAAGTTCTCTTAAAAGCTCCTTTGATGGTTGGCAATGAATCAACAATCGAAGGATAATGCATCTACTTCAACTGGTAGGGATAAAGGACTTCAATCAAGGCAGGGTATCTTAGGTCCTAACCCCTACTGTGCCAATTCTAATCAAACTCATAACCTACTGTTTCCGCGTTTTAATGGAGAAAACTTGAAATTTTGGTTATATAAGATCGAGCAATATTACTTCGTTGATAAGACTCCTCTTAACCAAAGAGTGAGCTTAGTAGCAATGAATTTAGATGATGAAGCCTTGGAATGGCATCAATCTTATATGATGTCATGATTCACTTGATGTATCAGACTGGGATGAATATTTAGCTGCTTTGATTGAAAACTTTAGTGAGGATTTTTCAGATCCAATGCTTGAGCTCAAGCAATTAAGACAAACAGGATCAGTGGGAGAATTCCAATTTGCTTTTGCTCGACTGTTAGCTCAATGTGACTTATCTGTTCACCAGGCTATATCTTGCTTCTTAGGAGGACTCAAGGAGGAATTAGTGAATCCGGTCAAAATGCATGAAACACATACCCTATCTAAGGCATATAGATTAGCTAGACTGGCAGAAGCAACATTAGCTGCTAATGCTAGAGCTCTAAGGTCCAATTCTGGGGGTCAATCATCCTTTACTGTGAGGAAATCTGTTTTTGAACCTGTGCAGACTAAGGTGTCTTCTGTCATTGTTTTGCCCAATCCTAAATTAGCTTTACCTACTCCTTGAGCACCAGTTGTACCTAGAACTCGAAGGACTATATCCCCTGCTGAAATGCAGGCCAAGAGGGCACAAGAATTATGTTACTTTTGTAATGACAAATACACTCCTAGCCATAAGCGCAACCTCCATAAACAATTGTTTGTGATGGATTTGGAGTATGGAGAGGAGGAATGTTCAGAGGATATAGTGAAGAAAACAGAAGTTGAAACCACTACAGAGGACTGGGCTGTGACTGAGGGAGATCCTCCTATGATTTCCTTGTGTGCCTTAAGTGGAATTCAAGGAGCACAAACTATTTATGTGACTGGATATAATAACAAGAGACCCCTGCAAATTTTGTTAGATGAAGATAGTACTCATAATTTTATAGATTGTGAGCCTGCTAAAAGGTTAGGTTGCTACATTGTCCCTACTAAGATTGGCTATGTCAGTCTTGGCAACAATTCAATGGAGGCTACATCTGGAGTAGTAAGGAATTTTCAATGGATGTTACAGGGAACCTCTTATACTTCAGATTTGATAGTATTCCCAGTAGGGAGATATGATTTAGTTCTGGGAGCTTTATGGATGAAAACATTGGGACCGATCACTATGGACTACACTGATCTAACTATTTCATTTACCTTCCAAGGCAAGTTTCATTTGTTGAAGGGTGCTTCTGATGAATGCAAGTTATCTAGCACTAAACCCATCAGCAGGAAGAAGGGGAACCAGGTGCAACTTTTCATACTGCAAGTTTTGGTCGCTGAACCAGAGCTGTCTTCAGGAAATCAGTTCAATGCATTGCAATTTTCCAAAGGAATTCATGTTCCTGTTGTTATTGAAAATCTCCTTCAACAGTACCAACCGGTGTTTGCAGAACCTAATACCTTACCTCCCCAGAGAAGTAAATTTGATCACAGTATTCCCTTGCAGCCTGGAACTAAGCCTGTCAATATTAGACCATGTAGACATATGATTTTTTACCCTCCCCAAAATTTTACACCTTTTAGCTTTTAGATATTTAGTTTAGGCCTAATATTTCTATTTTACCTAGTTTTAACTACTTTACATTATTTTAAGAACAAAAATAATTCCACATTTCTCTACTTAATTCGCATATTAGACATTTTTAGAAGGATATGTTACTTTGAACCTATTTTTATTTTGATATAATCTTTGAAAATACCAAAAATAGTCTCATCTTTAATTTTTAGTTCTTATTTTTAATGTTAATAGTTTATCGAAAATCAATTAAGAGTTTTTATATTTTATAGGTATTTAAATTAAATTTTTAACCTTTTCTTAGCCCAATTTTGTGGAATTTTTTTAGCCCAATTATATTCCTGCAAGAGGCCAAACTAAACAACCCAAGCCCAATACCCACTAACCCTACCATCTCCTTCTTCTTTAACATACACATTACACAACAAAACCTTAGACATTTAGAGGACAACCTAACCTAGTAGCCATCTTCATGGAAGACACTAACCAAACACCAACCCTAGAGACCATAGGAGCAGCCACCTTAACCTACACCCGAAAACGTCGCCCAGCCAAGAGCCGTCATTGTCCAGCAACCACCCTTCCACCTCCAATCGCCTCTCACTCACGATAACCACAAAAAACCACCATCGTTCCCCACCACCCTAGCACCATTTCTCCTTCACAAGAACCACCACCGGCCAGATCTCCTTTCTCCACCTCTCTCGCCGCCGGAACTCAGACCAGCCGCCACCAAAAACCTTATCTCACCGTCAACCTACACCAAAAAATCACCAACCTCCCTTCACTCACCAGCCATTCTGCCAAGCCCCTCCAGCCATCCATCCGTCTCCGCCCATAACCAGAAATTCGCCGGAGAGACAGCCAAATCGCCAGAAAAGTGAGACGGAACTTCTGCTCTTTCATCCCATTTTATTATTTGAGAGAACAGAAACATCTTCTCTCCATCTTACTGGAGGCACGAAAACTTAAAAATCTAGGCGTTTAAGTTCCAAAACCAATACAAAATTTCTGTTCCTTCTAATGAATTTTGAATTTTGCTTTTCCCGAAAAATGGTTCAAGTTGCCGCTCGAGGTTCGATCCCACAGCTCCGAGGTCAATTTTCTGTTCTTTCTCAAATTAGTCAATAGATTTGAAGCTTTTTATCGGCATCTTCCCGATTACTCAGTTTCGCGCATTAAGGTCCAATTCTTCAATTCTATGCTCAATTTATTGAACCTGAATTTATGTGTTGTTTGTAGGGAAATATTTGTTTGATCCATGTTAATCACATGTTTCTTGGTTAATTCCGCTCGTATAAATTGATTTTAGATCCACGTGAGCTATTTGTTGCTGAAAGAAATCTAGCTAAAAGAAAGTTAGTCAAATTAAGACTTAGGTATAGATTGAGACAAATGGTCACGGTGAATAAATGGCTTTGGCAAATTTGATCTTAACATGTTTTATTTAGTTATACTTTGTTTTATCACTTTAATCGTTAGGAGCATGCTTTAGGCCAACCACACTCGGGTGGGAAAGCCTTAGAATTTTGTTAGTTTCGAGGCGAAAGGTCGTTCCCGTAGTTAAATTTATTCAGGGAATGCCCCGAGAGGTTTATATATATTATTATCCAGTGTATGCCCCGAAGAACTATGTAAATATTTTGGAGGCCTTGACGAGCATGGTGGAGAAGTCGTAGTATAGGTTAGCTTAGGATTTTTCTTTTCTTTTCCTTTTCATTTTCTTTCATTTAGGTGGGGACGACCTCGAGCCTCTTGTGTGCTTACTTTTTTATGTGTGTTTTACCTCAATTTGAATGTTTTAAAAGCCAACTAGATCGAGTACGCAACCGTAACCTTCATGGGACTTGGGGAGTGCCTAACACCTTCTCCCTGAGTCAAATGAACCCCCTTACCCGAATTTCTGGTACAGACTTAGTTTTGGAGTCTCAAATATTTTGAAAGGAAAATTATTTTTAAAAAAACGATGACCTGGCACACCGAAATCAATGTCAGGTGACGACTCTGAGTTATTTCCTTTTGAACAAAATTTTGTCACTTTCAAATTGAAAAACCATTTTCAAGCTTTACTAAATCTTTTTATTTATTAAGAGGGTTTAGTGAGGTTTGTTTAAAAAAAGGGGTATGACATCTCTGGCGACTCTGCTGGGGAGTTACAGGGTCGAGCTAGTACTTGATGTTGTTGGCTTTTTAGGATATTCGGTTGAGGCTTTTATGTGTTTTGTTTGCTTTATTTGATTTTTATTTTTGTTTATGTCGTTTTGTTATTTGCTAGTTGCTTATTTGTTTATAGTTTTTCCTTTACGTGTTATTTCTTTATAAACTGTCATCATTTGCATAACCATGGGTTTTCTTTCTGCAACATATCTCGGAGTACGCGTCGCGTGCACGAACTCTTTGTTGAATCACCCTTAATTTAGGAGGGGGGCCGTCGGACGTATGGAGTGGGTGGAAAGTTTGAGCAGCCACCATCGGCCATACGCTCCCCCGAATTGCCTTGTTAGTGAACCCCAAACTTAGGTCAACCTTTAGGTCATTTTTATTTGCATAATGTCATTTAGACCTAGCAGGGCTCGGTCCCAGGTACCGTATCCCTTTGTAGGAAGCCTATCCAAATTTTGTCTAAATGGGCTCGTGGCTCAAAAAGACATTCAATCATCCCTATGTGATACATGTTGCATCTTTGAGGGTAGAAAGGCCATTTGGCAGACCGATGTTTGGGAAAGAAGGGTAAAAAATGAAGCAAGTAGAGCCCATTTATATTTTTCTTTCGCAACTTTTTCAAGAAAAGACAAAAATTAAAAATGAAAATCCAAAAAGATTTTACACTTTCCCATTATTTTCGAAAATTCAAAAAAAAATCCAAAAAGATTTTATATTTTCCATCATTTTCCAAAAATTCAAAAAAGGAGAAAAAGAAAATCCAAAAAGATTTTACATTTTCCATCATTTTTCAAAAAGACAAAAAATATGGTTTTTCCAAATTGATTGCATTTTTTAAAAGGCGTTCTCCCATGTCCAATCTTCCCGAACCACGCAAACCTGATTCTCGTCTTTCGAGACGTGATACGTAGACAAACTACATAGGGTCCGATCTTCCTAGTGTCTTAGGTTCTTGACTTTGCGGGGTCTTAGTCAAATCTTGCATGTCTAGCAACTTTTGGCAACATCGGCCATTCTTGCAAAAATAGGGTTATTTTTGCAAAAGTTGTTCAATTACCCATGTCTTAGGATCTTGAGTCAACAACGTGTCATATTACTTTAAGGTCCTTCCTTTTTGAGTTTGAATCTTTAGCCACTTCTGGCCATATCGACTATTTTTGCAAAATGGGTTATTTCCGTAAAGTAATTTTCTAGGGCCATAATTATTCAAAGTTTGAATCCATATAAGCTTTAGTGAGGTATTTCCATATATTTGAGGTCACTTTTGTTGAGTTTGCATTAATAGCCACTCTTGGCCATGTAGGTTAATTTTCAAAAATAGCCCAATCTTGTCTTGCATGTGTCCAATAGCAGGTGTGGTATCACATAGTGTCTCGAGTCATTTAATCTGTTTGGTCTTATTTTTTCTCATTCAGGTATGAATTCATTCACCACGGCTCGAGCATAACAGATACCCCGGGACCATCACATTTGGGAGTTGTTTGAGGAGACTTTTTATTGGAGTCTGTTTTATATTTTTTTTTTTTTGCTTTCTAGTCTTGTATGGTAGTATTTAGTCTTTTAGTTGGTGTAACAGTTTGTGGTAGTATAGTTGAGTTTGTCAAGTCTCGCGTCATCATACTTCCTGTTTTGTATTTGAAAAACCAAAAAAAGTTATAAATAAAAAATCCAAAAAGATTTTTATTTTGGTTTATTTATCCATTACTTTTTTCAGAACTACGCTTGATCTAATTCATGAGGGACATGATACATAGACAACCTACATAGGGTTCGATCGAATAATTTTTTTTAAAACAAAAAGAAGGGAAAAAAAGAAAAAAGAAAAAAGAATGAAGTTGTGGGACATGGGAAATGAGAGAAAAGAAAAGAGGGATGAAAAGCCAAGGCTGTTAGAAAGGAAAATGAAGAGGGAAATGGGGCAAGAAGAGTGAAATTGGGATGATGTCAAATGACCTTGTGACCCTCGAATCCATTCTAGAGCCGTTAATTGTGAATAGGGGGCATTGCACACAATGTGATATTTCTATCTGATAAATGCTCTAACCCTAACATGTTGTCTTTGTCTTGCTCCTCTTTGTTACTTTTATTGTTATCATAACAGAAGGTGGTTAGTTTGTGGTACTTTGGCGATTCATCCATACAGCACAAGGTCAAAGAGTAAGGAAGCCATGGCTAGCAAAGACTTAGACACAAGAGTTGTTGACCCGTCGAGGGAGATTGAGAAGTCGGAATCTGAATTGAAAGAGGAGGTCCAAAGGTTGAAATAACAGATGGCAGAAATGCATCAGTCTTGAGTCAGGGGGCATCCTCCACCTTTATTCCCCACTAATTGCACTAAAAACCCTGCAACTATCCCGCCATTATTACAAGCCCAGGTTCCCACTACCATCGACCTTTCCCCTCAACATGCACCGGGCTTTACCCCTTACCACAATTACCCTGGCACTTTATCCCAAACTTTCCATGCTCCACCAACCAAAATAACCTCATACCATGCTCTGACATCTGTTCCTATTTTTGTAGCTCCTCCACTAGCTACTCTTCCTCGATCCTCTAGCGAGACTGTGTTCAAAGTCTCTGATGCCCAAGGAAAGAGACCCAAGGAAAGTTTTAGGAAGTTTTGGTTCAGATGGAACGAACAATTTGCTGGGATCGGTCCTCCGATTGATAGAAAAGATGTTATCGAACCCAACCAATGATAGAATCCAGTGGGCACTCCTGCTAAATTCTTTCAGCCTCAATAGCGATAATATCCTCGTACTCCAAATAATCCTCCCCAATGCTACTTTCCTGCACAAAATCCCCAAAGTCATACCTCACCGCCCCACTACTTTATCCACAATGCACTGCCATATGCTTCACACTCACAAAACCCGTAATGGTTTGGACCGCCTCCACAAATGTCTTACCCACCTCTACAAGCATATCAACCCCATACCCGAAAGAGGTTCCAACCAAGGCTGGAGTACAAAATGAGAAGGGATCAGCAAAGAGAAAAGTCTTTCACTCCTATCGGAGAATCATATGCCAGTTTGTTCCAAAGGCTGAGGCAATTGGACATGTTGAAGCTGATTCAGATAAAAATGCCGAAATGCATTCCAAAGAGTTTTGATTTTTCTCAAAGGTGTGCATATTGCTCTAATGCCCCGAGGCACGACATAGAAAAGTGTTGGCATCTGAAAAGAGCAGTCCAGGAGCTTATTGATGCATGTGACATTACCGTGTAAAATCCAAATGCAACATATACTAGCCAAAGCCCATTGTATGTTCATAATGAGGCGTATGTGGTGGGCATGATTTGTGTGGAAAAGGAATATGAGAACTCTTCTGAATCCCTTGGGGGGCCACCTACTACAAAGTTTTCAACATTATCAGTCTCGGTTCCAGAGGTTGATCTTATAGACGAGTTGGTAAAAGGGACCCAAAAGCTATTTGCTAAGGCCAATGTGATGGAAACCGGTGAAGGTCCTAGTAATTTTGATGTGCAGTCCGGTGGCTAAGATGTCGAGCTTGGTAATTGGAAAGACACTCCTTTCTTGGCTAGCCGGGGAGGATTTTTTGGTGGTTTATTTTGTTGTCATTTCTGTTGTCCGGATTATTTCAGGGTTGTAATCCGGATATTCTCTTGTGGCTCAAACTCATCATCTTTTTTTTGCCTAGTTTGTTTTACTGTAGTAACTCGTCTAGTGTTATCTAGGATTGTTCTGAGGTTGTAACCCATGTCTATTTTGCTTGTTTTGTTCAAACCCTGTTCACCATCTGTCTAATGCAATCTCCTATTTTCTGTTAGTTCTAGTTAGTTTTGTTTAGGTCACTTTTCCTTTTATAGTTATTTTCACACTGACTCTAGTTGCATGACATGCACGCATAATTTTCATCATGATCTTGAAAGTTAGTCTATTCATGAAGCAATGACACAGTTTTGAACATGATAAAAAGAGGCATTTGAGGAAAAAGTAAAGATTCACGCATTCTGAGATAACCTGAAGCTTGAATTGAGTGAAACTGAGGCAGTAAGTCTGGAAAATCAAGAGGTTGATAAGAGCATACAACAAGAAAATGTCTCTCATGTAGCTTGAGGTAAATCAGTCAGTGCTGAAATGCATTCCTCCGCATCAAGGTAAGGATGAATCAAGTCTGCTTTGAACTGGCAAGGGTCATTAATTGGGACAAGGCATTTCCCATTGGCACTTTTTGTTTGTGTTAATGCCATTAGTAGATACTATGTATGATTTCTTTGCTTATCCTCGATTGCATGTATGTACTTGGCATTTTTGAAGTTGGAATGATGAAGGCATTTTATTCTGCTACCCAAACACTTTAATCCTTTGCTACCCATTTTGAGCCATAACTTTTGTTTCATACCCCTTGTGAGCACGTGATTTTTACCCTACATATGAGTTATTCCCATAAAATTCAAAATAAATAATTTTTTCTTATTTTTACAATTTGTGTGAATTTTGTGTTAATTATCTGCATGTTATTTGTGCATATGAAAATACGAAAAATATAATATGCATTTAGGAATTTAATTCTACATCTTGGTATTAAGTGGGTATTAATTCGTTAGGACAATTTAAAAGAAAATTAAAGAACATATAGTTCTTAGGCATCTTTAGTTGATAATTGATTTAAATAGTTTAATTAGGATTTAATTAGTTTAATTAGGTTTTGTTTTAGTCGTACAAAATCAGAAAAAATACCAATGCAAAAACACTAAAAAATACAAAATACCAAAATACAAAAATACAAAATACAAAAAAAATAAAATAAAATAAAATAAAATACAAAATACAAAAATACAAAATAAACAAAAGAAAAGAAATAAAATAAATAATATAATACAAAAATACAATACAACACAAAAGAGAAAAGAAAGGACTAATTGGGATGAAAATACACAGCCCAAAATTTAAATCAGCCCCCCCGTCCAAGCCCAAGAGGCAACCCAGTCTATAGTTAGCCCAACCCGTCGCCCAATTATGATACTGAACGACGTCGTTTTGCAAGCTAATCCTAGCCCTTGATGGATTGATCCAACGGCCTGGAAATTTCATATGATGTTTAGTATACCAAACATTACCCAAATCCCCTTTAGATCCCCGTCGTCTCCAAAGAGGTCCCTAGCAGAGAATGGTAACGCCGCCGCCGGAATTCGCCCACGGCGGCGGCCGACATCCTTTTCCGATAAAATTCACACCAAACAACTCCTCCTCATCTCCTCATCTCAGACCCAACCCCATTTTTCTTCAAAGACCAGCCAAACGCCTCCAAACGTTGAAACCCTAGCGCCGCCATCACCACCTACGGCGGTGCCGCCACCCCAAACGCCATCAAACTCATACCCTATTATCTTCTTGACAATCCTATCGCGAATCTACCCTCACATCCCCTTAAAACTCATTGGAGGTCGCCCAGTGATTGGTTCTGTCGTCGTTAATTCAAGATTCAAAAGTCCGTTGATTCACCGGTCCAAAATTCCACCTTTTCTATGGTTCGTTTGCTTTAAGAAGATTTACGGGTCAGTTGGCTTTAAAGAATTCCTTTTACTTTGTTAATTTTCCTTCTTATTTTTCTTCGTTCAAATTACCTGATTTTGACGACATGCTTGGTTGAGTTAATATAGTTCCGACGCCTTAGTTAGCTCGATTTATTAATTTTCTTTTCTTGTCGGCTTCTCGAAATTAATTTCTTCTCTTGATTGATTTTTGGATTGCATTATGATTCAGATTATGCGAGAATATTAGTGTAACACGTTATGAGTCCTGTTTTAGTTTGAATTTGTAGTTTAAATTTAGGGTTAGAATTTAATCCGTGTTAATTTCTGTTTCCAGTTTAGTCTAATGGTGATTCATTCTAGTTAAGTTTTAATTGGTGAATTGATCTTGTTACTGATGAATTGATTCTGTTAATTGGGAATTGATCCTGTTAAAATTCTATTAGGTTATAATTAGTGCAATTTAGCCTTAGTTGTTTAGTTGATTAGTTAGTTGAGTTTGGTTATAGCTGTTTTAAGGTTAGTAATCATGGTTAGTCTACAATAATAAGAATAAAGAAGAAGAAAAACAGAGTAAGGGTTAGTAGTAATTGGTTAAAAGATGTAAGGGCAGTTTGGGTATATAAAATGGGAATGCTGTAATAAAACTAAGGAGACAGGGGTAATATGGGCATTAAAAAGGGTAGAATCAATAAATAACAAATGCAAGTGAGGGTGTAATAGGAATTCCAATAAATTAGAACATGGTAGAATTAGCTAGAACCTTCTAGAATGGGTTCTAGTGCAAACCTTAAACAAATAAATGTAGTAATCTGTTAATCAATTTAAAAATAAAGGACTGTTAAATAAAATCTGATTTCAAACTTCCCTCCAAATCCAAAAATCTATAAATAAGCAACATTGGCCTTAATTCAAGGAGACTTTTGAACCCTATAAGTTTTAGAACCCTAAAAAAACTCTCCAAAAAATATCTGACAGGTCTATCTTCAGATCTGAAATTTTCCTTTAGGTTTAGAACTCATCTAAAAATCCAATAACTGTTTGAAACCATTAGAAACCAAAAATTCAACAGCATTCCACTGGATTTTCAATAGAATCTCAATTGTTAAGATTCAATAATTTGCGATTTGAGGATCAGATGTGAGATAGTGTGGATTTGAATGTTTCAGAGTTTAAACATACTGTTTTTGGACTGGTTTTTGCTGAGATTCGAATCTCATCGGATTTCAAATTTGCTCCTCGATTTGCTGTTGATCAATAGCTGCTGGAAACTGTTTGTTGTTATTATTAAAGCTGAAGCTGACTTCCTCTTTCTTCTACTGTGTTAATTTCCAGGTACACTCTTTGAAAAGCATCACTGTGTAAATTGCAATATGGATATGATATGAAAGTCAAAGCTTAAGTTGATGTGGATTTAGTCATTTCTATACTATTCAGTTTGTTTTTGTTTCTTCTCTTTGTGTAATTAATACGAACTGGAAATTTGAAATAGCTTGGAAATTGAGTTTGATAGTTTAGAATGTTAGTTGAACTGTGAGTTGAATTAGAAATTTAGTAATTGAATTCGAATAGCTTGAAACTGTTAGAATCTGCTGTTGATTTTGAAATTGTATAATTAGACTATATAACTCCTTGAATAATTTGAGGTAATAACATTATCTTCATTCGATTTTGTAATTGAGCCGGTAAGGAAATTTTCTGTTCGTGTGAGTCTATAAATGGACATATCAATGTTAATTTCAGCTTATATTCAGAACATTGTGATTGTTTATAAGGCTACACTTAGGAAATAAATTTGTGCAAATAGCAATTCTGTTACTTTGTCCCCTAGTTTGAATATTTCATATAAGATTGTTAGTATTCAAATGTATTTTCTTAATCGATGTTGTTAAGATGTAGAAATCACAATTAACAAATGCAAATTGTTATGCCTAAAATTAATAGATCTTCAAAACTAGTTATAGCTTCAGTTCAAAGGTAGAGGCAATTGAGGTCATTTGGGTTTAATTTGGAACCCAGCAAACCAATTCATGCATTGGGCCTTAATGTGCTAAAGGTGGCCCAAATCTGGAATAGGCAGCCCAGTTCGTTTGATTTGGACTGTAAATTACAAGACATAATCTCCATTTCGATAAAAAATGTTCGAGAAATTAAATTTATCTCCATTTCGAATAATTAATAAACGAATATTGTAGTCATTCTTAGGTTGACTTTTAATAAAAAATGAGATGAGCCTCGCCACATTAAATACACAATTGCGGGGCCCTCAAATAAATTTCTATAAAAAATTTTAGATTCGGAAGGATCGTTTAGCGAATTTCATGGTCTTTCCCAAAGTTAACAAGACGTAGATACTTTAGGCACGATTATAATAATATACCTTCTCAATTATGGGTGCACACTTATGTGACCCAAATCTTACTCTCAACGAAGTCGAAATGTATTAAAAGCCACAGGCGTACTGGTACGGTGTGGTTCGCGATGCATTTTCATGACGTTGCAAATTCTTTAAAAATAATAAAGCGTAATATTAATAAATGCACATAAAATGGAACATATAAAGAAATCAGATAAAAACAAAATACAACAGTTGAGCGACCGTGCTAGAACCACGGAATTTGGGAGTGCCTAACACCTTCTCCCGGATTAACAGAATTCCTTATCCAGATTTCTAGTTCGCAGACTGTAACAGAGTCAAACTTTCCTCGGTTCGGGATTAAACGGTGACTTGTGACACCATTATATTCTCAAGTGGTGACTCTGAAAAGGAAAAAAAACTTAAATAACTAATCCCGTTCCGACTGTCCTTAAATTGGAAAAACTTCTTTCCCTTCTTTATTATATCTCTTCCTGAGGTGTAGTAAATAAGCGGGGGTAAGCGTAAAAAAGAAGGTGTGACACCCCTCTTTTGGAATATGAAATAGAGTTAGGAACTAGAGAAGAAAAAAAAAGAAAAGGGAGAAAAGAAAAAAAGAGAAAGGGAAAAAAACAACTTTGTCTTTTGAACTACGTTCGACCTGATTCTTGTCACCACAAGATACATAAGCAACCTTACGATTCGGTCGCACCAAATAAAATGTTTCATAATCACCGAAGTCAAGAGTCGGGCATTTTTCCTTAGAAATCCCATCAAAGCAAAAATCCAAAAAAAAATTCTCAGACTCCAAGAAACTGGGGCAGAAGTTTAAATTTGGCCAAAAGATTTGATTCCAAAAGTTGTAATTTGAAACCCATTCATCTTAAATTATTTTAAGCCTTCATACCACCTTTCTTTCCAACTCTGTCCAAAAGCCTACATTACGGTCCAAAGAAAGAACTTCTGACCAATCTTTGAGGATGCCAAATCAAGTGTGTAGTGAAAGTATGATCTTCCTACATCATGGGTAATACCTTGTTATCATCGCAAAGAGAGAAAATGATAAATGAGAGAGTCTTATAGGTGAAAAACCTCAGGGACATCGTAAGGCGACGGTGAGTTGAGAAAAGAGCAAAATGAGAGGGGCTTGATGGTGAAAACCTTCGGGGCACTACAAGTCGACTGAGGATTGTGGATCAAATAGGACAACTGAAGCGTTGAAGCCCATTCTCATAATAAGAGTTGAATATTAGACTTGCTTGAGAGATTAGGCCACTTAATCCAAAGGAGCATGTCATGGTCATTAGAGTTGGTATCCACATCTGATAAGTTTCTATTTCATAATTTTCTTGTTAGGCATCATCTCTTTCCCTTGTCCCTTATTTTGTTCCCCTCATTTTGTTTGAGTCCCTTCTTGAGTCTGTTTGGTCAGAACAATTGAGAAATGATTTTAAAATTTGCCACCAGCTTTCCAATTGCACAAAATGAATTTGGCTAGCACATCAAAGTGGCATGAGTCAGGAAAAAGTGGTATGCGCATTGAGTTGGTAACAATCAACATGCATTGGGATTCATGTGAAATGCAATGGTTCGGTAAATAGCAATCCATGAGCAAATGCAACAGGTAGAGGATATTGAGAACGAATGGAGCAGAGGTGTTTTCTGTGATATGGGTTGAAAGAAAATGGGTAGTCGATAACAGTCGAGATCGTCCAGGTTGAAATCAAAGTTATCTTAGCAGTGGCAGAAGCAGACACTCAACAATGATGTCACAAACTAACAACCACGTTTTCAAACCAACAAGATTTTATTTTTCTGAAATAGGGGCAAGAAAATTTGTTAATCCACAAGGACCCTCCCATGAAGAAGGCATGGCTCAAGGGCAAGAAATTCTGTTCAAAATCCTCCAAGAAGAGAGCATGGCTCAGGTAATTCATTCTCGACTTCTCAGGACCCTCCTGGAAAATGGGATTTAATTTAAAACTTTCAAGACCCTCCTAGATAATGGGATTTAATTTTAAAAGTTTTCAGGACCCTCCTGGATAATGGTATCTAATTCTAAAAAATTTCAGGACCTTCTTGGATAATGGGATTTAGTTTAAAATTCTCAGGACCCTCCTGGATAATGGGATTTAGATTTTAAAAGTTCTCAGGACCCTCCTGGATAATGGAATTTAGTTTAAAATTATCAGGACCCTCCTGGAAAATGGTATTCAGTTTAAAATTCTCAGGACCCTCCTCGATAATGGGATTTAATTTAAAATTATTAGGACCCTCCTGGATAATGAAATTTAATTTAAAATTCTCAGGACCCTCCTGGATAATGGGATTTAATTTTAAAAAAGTTCTCAGGGCCCTCCTGATAATAGGATTTAACTTTTAAATTCTTAGAGATCTGTAGGTAACATGATCCCATTAACACTCACAAATATGTCCAGATCCCAAATTGGGGCACGAAAAATTTCTTTTATTTTGTTTGTTTTGTTGTAATGTCAGGTGCCCACCTGGATAACAAGGGAATACATTTTAAGTTGTGGCAATCAGGCACCCACCTGGATAACAAGGGAATACATTTCAAGTTTTGGCAATCAGGCACCCACCTGGATAACAAGGGAATATAGTTCAAGTTTTGGCAATCAGGCGCCCACCTGGATAACAAGGGAATACAATTCGAGTTTTGGCAATCAGGTACCCACCTGGATACCAAGGAAATATAATTCAAATTTTAGAAATCAGGCGCCCGCTTGGATAACAATGGAATACAATTCAATTTTTGGAAATCAGCCACCCACCTGGAGAATAAGGGAATGATTCAAGCTTCTGAAATCAGGCGACCACCTGGATAACAAGGGAATACAATTCAAGTTTTGGAAATCAAGCGCTCACCTGGAGAACAAGGGAATACACTCAAGTTTTGGCAATCAGGCACCCACCTGGAGAACAAGAGGATTCATTTCAGAGTTACTTCCAATTCGCAAAATCAAGAAGCATCAGGAGCTCGCCTGAGGAACAAAGTCCACTTTTCAATCTCATGTTGAAAATCAAGTAGAGATTCAAGGAAGATTCACGACAAGAAGTAGATAGGATCTTGAATTTTTCTTTTACTTTTTCTGTAATTTTTTCTTTTATTTTGATGTAATGACAAGAACCGCGGACTGGAACCTCGACGGCACCTCGACCGGCTCTCCACCTTAGTATACTCCATCATCTCACGCACTTCTGAATTACACGTGGCCTGATTCCTTTATAGCCAAGGATATGTAGGCAGCTCAGATACCAGAGCTCGGTCACATTCCCTTTTCTCTTAAGTTTGGTCTCTCCAAATAAGGGTCGGGTCAAAAAACCTATCTAGTCGTTCTTTGTCTAAAAAATACTTCGTATTTCCAGTCAAAGAGGGGCAGCTGTAGACATGTAATTTTTTACGCTCCCCGAGATTTTACACCTTTTAGCTTTTAGATATTTAGTTTAGGCCTAATAGTGCTATATTACCTAGTTTTAACTACTTTACATTATTTTAAGAACAAAATTAAAAATTATAAAAATAATTCCCCATTTCTCTACTTAATTCGCGTATTAGACATTTTTAGAAGGATATGTTAATTTGAACCTATTTTTATTTTGATATAATCTTTGAAAATACTAAAAATAGTCTCAACTTTAATTTTTAGTTCTTATTTTTAATGTTAATAGTTTATCAAAAATCAATTAAGAGTTTTTATATTTTATAGTATTTAAATTGAATTTTTAACCTTTTCTTAGCCCAATTTTATAGAATTTTTTTTAGCCCAATTATATTCTTGCAAGAGGCCCAAACTAAATAACACAAGCCCAATACCCACTAACCCTACCCTCTCCTTCTTCTTTAACATACACATTATACAAGAAATCCTTAGACATATAGAGGACAACCTAAACTAGCAGCCATCTTCATGGAAGACACTAACCAAACACAAACCCTAGAGACCATAGGAGCAACCACCTTAACCTACACCCGAAAACGTCGCCCAGCCCGCAACCGCCGTCGTCCAGCGACCACCCTTCCACCTCCAATCACCTCTCACTCATGAAAACCACAAAAAATCACCGTCGTTCCCCACCAGCCTAGCGCCATTTCTCCTTCACAAGAACCATCGTCGGCCAGATCTCCTTTCTCCACCTCTCTCGATGCCGGAACTCGAACCAGCCACCACCAAAAACCCCGTCTCACCTTCAACCTACATCACAAAATTGGCAACCTCTCTTCACTCACCAGCCATTCCACCAGCCCCCTCCAGCCATCCATCTGTCTCCGCCCATATCCAGAAAATCGCCGGAGAGACAGCCAAATCATCTAAAATGTGAGATAGAACTTCTGCTTTTTCATCCCATTTTATTATTTGAGAGAACACAAACAGCTCCACTTCATCTTACTGGAGGCACGAAGACTTAAAAATCTTGGCGTTTAAGTTCCAAAACCAATACAAAATTTTTGTTCCTTCTCATGAATTTCGTATTTTGCTTTTCCCAAAAAATGGTTCAAGTTGCCACTCGAGGTTTGATCCCACAGTTCCAAGGTCAATTTGTTGTTGTTTCTCAAATTAATCACTAGATTTGAAGCTTTCTATTGGCATCTTCCCGGTTACTTAGTTTCGCACATTAAGGTCCGATTCTTCAATTCTATGCTCAATTTATTAAACCTGAATTTATCTGTTTTTTGTGGGGAAATATTTGTTTGATCCATGTTAATCACATGTTTCTTGGTTAATTCTGCTTATATTAATTGATTTAGATCCATGTGAGCTATTTGGTTCTGAACGAAATCTAGCTAAAAGAAAGTTAATCAAACTAAGACTTAGGTGTAGATTGAGACAAATGGTCACGGTGAATAAATGGCTTTGGCAAATTTGATCTTAACATATTTTATTTAGTTCTACTTTGTTTTATCACTTTAATCATTAGGAGCATGCTTTAGGCCGACTACACTCGGGTAGGCAAGTCTTAGGATTTTGTTAGTTTCGAGGCGAAAGGTCGTTCTCGTAGTTAAATTTATTCGGAAAATGTCCCGTGAAGTTTATATATATTATTATCCGGGGTATGCCCCGAAGAACTATGTAAATATTTTGGAGGCCTTGGCGAGCATGGTGGAGAAGTCATAGTATAGGTTAGCTTAGGATTTTTCTTTTCTTTTCCTTTTCATTTTCTTTCATTTAGGTGGGGACGACCTCGAGACTTTTGTGTGCTTACTTTATTTCTGTGTGTTTTACATCAATTTGAATGTTTTAAAAGCCAACTAGAATGAGTACGCAATTGTGACCTTCACAGGACTTGGGGAGTGCCTAACACCTACTCCTCGAGTCAAATGAACCCTCTTACCCGAATCTATGGTGTAGACTTAGTTTTGGAGTCTCAAATGTTTTGAAAGGAAAATCATTTTTAAAAAATGGTGACCTAGCACACTGAAATCAATGTCAGGTGGCGACTCTGAGTTATTTTCTTTTGAACAAAATTTTGTCACTTTCAAATTGAAAAACCCTTTTCAAGCTTTACTAAATCTTTTTAGTAAGGTTTTTTAAAAAAGGGGTGTGACAGACCCTACAGGTACTCCTCCTTGAAGAAAGATATCATTGAAAAGCTGATCCAAGATATGTTGTAGCAAGGTGTGATTCAATATAGAAACAGTCCTTTTGCTTCTCCAGAGGTATTAGTGAGGAAAAAAGATGGTACATGGAGGTTGTGTGTGGACTACAGGGAATTAAATCAATGCACTGTCTAGGATAAGCTCCCTATTCCTATTATAGACGATCTACTGGATGAATTAGCAGGAAGAGTTATATTCTCTAAGATTGATCTTAGATCAGGTTATAATCAGATCAGGATGGTCCCATAGGATAGATAGCATTCAAAACTCACCTTGGTCATTTTGAGTATTTGGTTATGCCATTTGGCTTAACCAATGGCCCTTCTACTTTTCAATGTCTTATGGACCACTTATTCCAGCCATTTCTGAGGAAATTTATCTTGGTATTCTTTGATTATATGTTTATTTTGTCACGACCCAAAATCCACTAAGGGTCGTGAAGGCGCCAGACACTGCTGTCAGGCAACCCAACCAAATTACTTAATCCAAATCTCGTTTTAATACTTTTTAAAAATCCAGGAATTTCCTTCAAATTTAGCAATCTTAAAAGATAATAGTCTCAAATTGAATTTAAATGATAAATAGTTAATATAAAATACTTCAAACCATCCCAGAACTCGCTGTCTGAAGTGTATCAGCATCTACTGACAAGGAAATAAAATACAACATTCGTCCGGAATACAGCGGACAGGAAGTAAAATACAGTATACTGGAAGGGACTACTCTAGCTGCGGCCGTCTCAAGTAATACAACTCACCTAGTCCCAGAATCATCCGTGCTGCTACGCCCGGTAGACCGCTAGAGCTGCATAAACCTGTGCAACAAAAATGCACAGAAGTATTGTATGAGTACGTAAACAACGTGTACTCAATGAGTATCTCGCCTAATCTCGAAGAAGCAGAAACGAGATGGTCAACTTCGACACTTACTAGTGGTCTAATAATAATGTCAATATTACATTAAATCGTGAATTTCTACCAACATGAATTTTATCAAATAGAAGGAAACAAGTAAACTATTATTCCTTTTCTATGGGAAATTTCCCAACTTCCTTTTCCATTATTTTCCAAATATTCACAAGCCATAAAGAGGCAATAACAACTTTAATAAGTTCAAGCAGCAATACAAGCATGCGCAAATTATGCCGAGGTCGACGGCCCACTCAAACAGAAATGTAAATTGTGCACTTGCCGAGGGTCGACAGCGTGCTTATAGATGCATCTATTTAATCTTCCGAAGCGTTCGGCCCGTTCCAAAACATAACACACAGATAGTCAATCAAGAAGTCCACATGGGTAATTATCCAATGAAAACAAATCCTCTTTTAACCATTTAAGAAAAATGAGATTTTATCTGTTTAGAAATTCGTTTGCTAATTCGATGTGATTTGAGCAATTCAAATATCGGTAAGTTCACAATTAATCCAAGTATGTCATGTTTTTGGGTCCTAACTACCCGGACAATAGCATAATAGTAGCTATGCACGGACTCTCGTCACCTCGTGCGTACGTAGCCCCCACAAATAGGAGCACATAATCAATTATTTTACCTATGGGGACAATTCTCTCTTACAAGGTTAGAAAGGAGACTCACCTCATTCTGATGATCCATAACCGGCATTCCACGCCCTTCCGAAGGCTCGAATCGATGCACAACGCTCCAAAACTAGCCAATGATTATGCAAACTCATTAATATATACTTAATTACTCATTATAATCCAATTTATAACAACTCCTAACCCCGATCGAAAAGTTGACAAAAATTGCTCTCAAGCCCACGTGCCCGGATTCCAAAATTTTTCGAAGATGAAATTTACCCATAGCCTCATGACCTCAAATATATAATTTACTCTCAATTTCATACCCAAAATTGTGGTCAAATTCCAAGAATACTAATTTTCTAGGTTTTCCAATAAAACCTTAAATTTATACTAATTTAAATGCACAAATCCATACATAGTTGATGTATTTAACTCAAAATAGGTGGGGATAACTTACCTTGACGTTGATGATGAAAATCCCCTCTTGAAGCTCCCCAAAAATTCGCCCAAGCCATGAAAATGTGAGAGAAAATGGCCAAATCTCGATTTTAAAATAACCCCTCTGCCTTATGCGGAAGAAATTCCGCTTCTGCGGTCCTGTTTTTGCAGACCATCAACCGCTTATGCGGTCCTCTCTAGCTGCCCCACTTCCGCTTCTGCGACTATCCTTCTGCAGATGTGGTCCCACTTCTACAGAATCTTGACCGCATCTGCGGTCCTCGAGCCTTGACCAAAAATTCGCTTATGCGACTCCTTTTTCCGCTTCTGCGGTCAACCCACCGCAGAAGTGAAAATACCAGCAACCAGACCCTTCAGCTGTCCAAAAATTCCAAATTTTGATCTGTTAGCCACCTAGAATGCACCCGAGGCCCCCGGGACCCCAACCAATCATACCAACCAGTCCTGAAATATATTACGGACTTGCTCGAGGCCTCAAATCACATCAAACAACACAAAAATCATGAATTACACCCCAATTCAAGCGTTATGAACTTTAGAACTTCAAACTTCTATTTGTGATGTTTAAACCTATAAAATCACGTCCGATTGACCTCAAATTTTGCGCACAAGTCATATTCAACATTACGGACCTACTCCAACTTTCGGAATCGAATTCCGACCCCGATATCAAAAATTGCACTTCCGGTCAAACTTCTCAAAAACCTTCAAATTTCTATCTTTAGCCAAATGGCTCCAAAATGACCTACGGACCTCCGATTCCACTTCCGATCGTGCTCCTAACTCCCGAATCACCAAGCGGAGCTATTCACAGAATCGAAATCTCAAATGGACATCGATAGCCAAACTTATAAAATTTCTTCGAAAATGCTAACTTCCACAATATGAGCCAAAACACTCCCGGGTTATCCAAAACCCAAACCGGGCATACACCCAAGTCCAAAATCCTCATACAAACCTGCTGGAACCTTCAGATCCTGATTTCGAGGTCGTCTACTCAAAATTCCCATCCTAGTTAATTCTTTCAACTTTAAGCTTCTGAATGAGAATTCTCTTTCCAAATCCACTCTGAACTTCTCGAAATTCACTTCCGACTGTGCGTCCAAGTCGTTATACCTGAGTTGAAGCTGCTCATGACCTCAGACTGCTGAACGGCGCGCCAGGGCTCAAAATGACCGGTCGGTTCGTTACCTTCTCTCCCACTTAAACATACATTCGTCCTCGAACGTGCCGAGAACTACACTGGAGTGGTCTGAAATCGTTGTTTAACTTCTCATGCACCTTCCCGTGCTACCACAGCTCAGTTGAGCACATTAGCTCGATCAATTCTAAAGATATTCTCTTTTATTCAAGCGGATACGCCTTAAAGCCCAATTCCAACATCCAGAGTTTCATGCCCAACCTATTCCCACCATAAGATCACCATATTAATCACCACATGTTGTACTCAAACATAGTTGCATAACCTTGCTGAGTTCACACCTAGCATCACTTTACTCACCGGACCACAATGAACTTTTTCTGATCAACTTAATCAAAATTCTACTAATCTGGTGCTCCCATTGCACCCCATGACATACACAGGTCTTAATCTAGCTCTTACAATGCTGCCACAACAGAAGAGATGCAAAAATTCATAATCGATTGCCGAGTCAACCAATCACTAAGTCTATACTTCTGACAAGAAACATTACCTTATTCTAAACCAAATAATGATTTTTGCTCTTTAATATATTTCACGTAATCAAATTGCATTGATCCTAAATCCAACAACCTCGTCTTACCCAGTACAAACTGCTCAGGAAATAAGCCACCCCTATATGACCAAAAGTCCCATATAATGCCACAATGTGCCAATAGGCCACCAATTCGAACGCGATACAAAAGGAAAACGAACTCAGGAAGGAATTACCTAACTCACGCATTAATACGGACTTTCCTTAGAAAATATGAAGTAAGGCATACAAAAATAGCATATGGAAAGTTGTACTCAACATCACACTATTACGGTGTGCAACCCGATCCAAATAACATACCTATGATGGTGTGCCACCCGATCCACACATAACACTCACCTAAAGAGATGCACATCGAGCTAAATTTCTTGTTACAATGAAATACCGAATTTCAGTCACAAGCACGCTAGGTGCATAATACCATTCCTGAGGGGACATATAGCGCTATAAGCTACCAAACTCAAGCACAACTGAGGTGCGATATACAATCTGAATCTCCAGAGCCATTTGGCTCATATAACACCATTTCTACGCGGATCCTCAACACATAAGCAATTTCTCAAGTCGTCTCACAACTCACACGGCGCAATGTATCACTACATGAAATATATAACAATGAAATAACCCCCTGACTACTTCTCCATCAGGAACCCATTACTGAAATGAGCACATTTGGCCTAATATAGAGCCTATATTCACATTTGAATCCATCCACCGACCTCAAGCCGATTCTGATTGCACTGACTAGGCTAATAACCTTTCTAAGGTCCATAATAACTCTCCTTTCTTCTCATAACCCATAAGAACAGCCCTCATAACTAGAGCGAACCTCCACGGTCCATAACCCAATAACCAGAGTGTCCTCCAGGCATAAATTCTCGAATAAATGGTATTACCACCATCCTCATACTTGATTTAAATCTTTAATCAATCAAGTGACCACATGTCACACTTATACAATCTTCATGTGGGACGCGCCCCCACAACCCTTCGAAACACATAAAGGTCCGTACATCCCAACCACCGGCCGCACCAACGCTGAAAAGCGATCAAGAATCATTAACCATGATACAATCCCTTCTTACAAAACACCGATCTCAGGTGACGCTGAAAACAATACCAACTTAGTTGCTCGTCCGAGCTTGTGACACCCTTGTCCGCACCGAACTGCAACCTTGATTCTCACTTCAAATTCCATACTACTCACTGCACCCGACATGCCAATGTACGATAGGACATGATTCTTATCATAACTTCGAAACCACTAATAGGTCAACACTTCATCATATAAAAAGCTTTTCACTGAACTCATTTCAGGAGAAATATAGCAACACACAGGCAAATTCTTATAACCGTAGAACATGCAAACATCTGGGTAGTGGTCTAAGGAACCATAGCCCTTCCAGAATCTGCTCCCACATAACAAGACATAACAAAAGAATGCTCCTGAATAATATTAATTACGGCGGCTG
The DNA here is from genome assembly GCA_026770625.1 of Nicotiana glauca. Taxonomy (NCBI): domain Eukaryota; kingdom Viridiplantae; phylum Streptophyta; class Magnoliopsida; order Solanales; family Solanaceae; genus Nicotiana; species Nicotiana glauca. Next base: position 19,620 of record MU669886.1, on the reverse strand, counting down.
ACAAGCCTCAAACTCACCGTCACAAATCACTTGCGTAACTTGATCACACGGAAGGAACTGATCTCCACCATCAATATGCCAACTCAATCATGGCTAGCCAATCTATCTTCATCCAATTTATCCTTGATGTCCATCGAAACAATAATAACTCCATCCAATACTTACCATACTCTATCGCACTCACCCTGAGTAACCTTGAACCGCGAGATCATGTTGTCTCAAATCCCACGAACTAATTTCACACCTCCCAATTGCTACATCGCAAGCCAAAACATGTTTTTAACATTCTGTGCCTCTTCTCATAGGCTACTAATAAGCTTGATTCTTACCCGTAAACATATGCTCAAAATCATTAGGAACCACATCTCATCTTGTGAATTTACCATGACCGTTGTTAAGAGTCACCCGCTCTGACTTAGCCCCGAATATACTCAACTCCATAAGTCTTCCATCGCATGAATACCCCCTTGGCGAAGAACCCACCAAATCACTTCCCTTGGAACCCACAACTATACAAAACAAAATCCTGAATCTTCCTCCAAGTCTGAACATGGGCCAATAAGGCCAACGATAGCCCACCTTTAATACTTCCTTTGCTTAAATTGCCACTTATGGTCATTTTCGTAGCTGAAATAGCCCATCGATATGCGAATAGCCAAAAATCTCGCAAGTAGTTAACCATACAACCCAATCATAAGCGGTGGGACTCTCCCACTTAGCATAAAGCCATTATTTCACAAACCTGGAACTCACCCGTCATCTTTATCTCTTATTGACATAACCTTGCGCAATCAACCGCCAAAGCTCTCGAAATTTTTCTTGGAAACCCCTTTCTTATATTATGACTCATCAAATACATTTGCACAATCGATCTCTTTGCTATATAACCGATATAAATCTTTGAAGAAGCCTCGCCAACCACACGATCGTTAATCTGCTCACTTGGGTAACCCACCTACAAAAGCTCTCCGCGGCATATTCCAACGTTGTTGCACGGGGTACAATCATTACGACATCAATAACACATCCTGATTCTGAGCTCACTCTCCAGCTGCACAGGTCCATTTACCCCTCGTGGACATCATTTAAATGTGCGGCAACAACCTTCCAATTCAAAGTTATGTTGCGTCCTTATTTCTTTTAGGCAGCTCCTTTTCGTTATATCGAATCTCCTGTCGTATAATAGCCCATACTTCAAATTAAATCCGTAGACCCCAATCATCACTTACTAACATTCTCAATCACTCCAAACTCTCCTTAAGGTACGTGGTCATCCCACTGCAAAGCCCATATGCAACTCCGCCACTCTCCCACTTTGGCGGAACTCATCCCCTTAATCGATTATTCGACCTTTGCTTCTTATACTTGGCATTCTAGAAATTTTAGCCACTGCCTGACACTTTCCACACATCTTTCCTCATCCTTTGCTACTCAGTTGATGCCTATCTTCGTAGCACTTGAATCCACAAGTCGCTACTGACTTTAAATTATCTCTCTCGAGCTGCCAATATTAGAAATGCCGATTCAATCTTGAACCACCCTACCTCGCGATGTCTAACAGTAGTTTCTCCAATATTATTCCTTAATACCCCAAGGCAAATTGCAGAAGACCATAACGCTGACGAATTTAGTACATTCAATAAGGACAAGGACGCCGCATTGTAGAAGAAAGCTCTGCCACGCTAGCAAATACCGAGTCTCGATACCTCATCAACCCCAACCTGAACATTCTCAGCCCGATTGTGTTTCCCCTGCCGTGAATAAAACACCAAACTCTAGATCATGCACTGAGTAAACCTCCCTTCAAGTCATTCACTGCCCTGATACGTAGGCAAACATCCTACCATCATAACAATACTGTCGAACGATTGTTCATAAGCATCCTGGCAACTTGTGCCTAACCTCAGAGCTCTCAAAAGTACCACTACTGGGCTTGAAACAATAAAATACCCTTCAACAAGGCGACGATAATAGTCCAATCAACTATACCGGGAGAAACATCCCGCACCACATTCGTAGTGCCATTACAATTCTTCAATTCTCGATTTATAACAAGTGCTTCGTGTCGCATAAGATTGAGCAGGAAAGAAACAAAGGCATAAGCCTCACAGGAATCAAATCGCACGATAAGGACTCAAGAAGGGAAGTACTCCTAATAGTCCTGCAGCCTCCCGAGGATAAGTACAGACGTCTCCGTACCAATCCACGAGACTCTACTAGACTTGCTCATGACTTGTGAGACCCTAGGAATACAGTGGACAGGAAATAAAATATAGTATACTAGAAGGGACTACTCTAGTTGCGGCCATCTCGAGTAATACAGCTCACCTAGTCCCAGAATCATCTGTGCTGCTACGCCCAGTAGACCGCTAGAGTTGCATAAACCTGTGCAACAAAAATGCACAGAAGTGTAGTATGTGTACGTAAACAACGTGTACTCAATAGAGTATCCCGCCTAATCTCGAAGAAGTAGAGACGAGATGATCAACTTCGACACTTACTAGTGTCTAATAATGATGTCAATATTACATTAAATCGTGAATTTCTACCAACATGATTTTTATCAAATAGAAGGAAACAAGTAAATTATTATTCCTTTTTTATGGGAAATTTCCCGAATTCCTTTTCCATTATTTTCCAAATATTCACAAGCCATGAAGAGGCAATAACAACTTTAATAAGTTCAAGCAGCAATACAAACATGCGCAAATCATGCCGAGGTCGATGACCCGCTCCAACAGAAATATAAATTGTGCACTTGCCGAGGGTCGACGGCGCGCCTATAGATGCATCTATTTAATCTTCCGAGGCATTCGGCCCGTTCCAAAACATAATACACAGACAGTCAATCAAGAAGTCCACACGGGTAATTATCCAATGAATCAAATCCTCTTTTAACCATTTAAGAAAAATGAGATTTTATCTGTTTAGAAATTCGTTTGCTGATTCGATGTGATTTGAGCAATTCAAATATCGGTAAGTTTACAATTAATCCAAGTATGGCATGTTTTTGGGTCCTAACTACCCGGACAATAGCATAATAGTAGCTACGCACGGACTCTCGTCGCCTCGTGCGAACGTAGCTCCGAAGATCCATAACCGGCATTTCACGCCCTTCCGAAGGCTCGAATCGATGCACAACGCTCCAAAACTAGCCAATGATTATGCAAACTCATTAATATATACTTAATTACTCATTATAATCCAATTTATAACAACTCCTAACCCCGATCGAAAAGTTGACAAAATTGCCCTTGGGCCCACGTGCCCGGATTCCAAAATTTTTTGAAGATAAAATTTACCCATAGCCTCACGAACTCAAATATATAATTTACTCTCAATTTCATACCCAAAATTGTGGTCAAATTCCAAGAATGCTAATTTTCTAGGTTTTCCACCAAAACCTTAAATTTATACTAATTTAAATGCTCAAATCCATACATAGTTGATGTATTTAACTCAAAATAGGTGGGGATAACTTACCTTGACGTTGATGATGAAAATCCCCTCTTGAAGCTCCCCAAAAATTCGCCCAAGCCATGAAAATGTGAGAGAAAATGGCCAAATCTCGATTTTAAAACAACCCCTCTGCCTCCAGCTACTTCCGCTTCTGCGAAAGAAATTCTACTTCCACGTTCCCGCTTTTGCGGACCATCAACTGCTTATGCGATCCTCTCCAGCTGCCCCTCTTCCGCTTCTGCGACTATCCTTTCGCAGATGCGGTCCCGCTTCTGCAGAATTTTGACCGTATCTGCGGTCCTCGAGCCTTGACCAAAAATTCGCTTCTGCGACTCCTTTTTCCGCTTCTGCTGTCAACCCACCGCAGAAGTGAAAATGCCACCAACCAGACCCTTCAGCTGTCCAAAAATTCCAAATTTCGATCCGTTAACAACCCGAAATCCACCCGAGGCCCCCTGGACCCCAACCAATCATACCAACGAATCCCAAAATACATTACGGACTTGCTCGAGGCCTCAAATCACATCAAACAACACGAAAATCACAAATTACACCCCAATTCAAGCTTTATGAACTTTAGAACTTCAAACTTCTATTTACGATGTTTAAACCTATCAAATCACGTCCGATTGACCTCAAATTTTTTGCACAAGTCATATTCGACACTACGGACCTACTCCATCCGACCCCGATATCAAAAAGTGCACTTCCGGTCAAACTTCTCAAAAACCTTCAAGTTTCTATCTTTAGCCAAATGGCTCCAAAATGACCTACGGACCTCCGATTTCACTTCCGATCGAGCTTCCAACTCCCGAATCACCATGCGGAGCTATTCATAGACTCAGAATCTCAAAAGGACATCGATAACACTGAAATGCACTTCAATCCAAACTTATGAAATTTCTTCTAAAACGCTAACTTCCACAATAGGCGCCAAAACGCTCCCAGGTTATCCAAAACCCGAACCGGGCATACGCCCAAGTCCGAAATCCTTATACAAACCTGCTGGAACCTTCAGATATTGATTCTGAGGTCGTCTACTCAAAAATCCTATCCTAGTTAATTCTTTCAACTTTAAGCTTCCGAAATGAGAATTCTCTTTCCAAATCCACTCTGAACTTCCCGAAATTCAATTCCAACTGCGCATACAAGTCATAATACCTGAGTTGAAGCTGATCATGGCCTCAGACTGCTGAACGTCGTGCTAGGGCTCAAAATGACCGGTCGGGTCGCTACAGATTTATAGCAAGAGTTTATCACAACATACCTCTCACTTACAATAGGTCTTTGATGTTATGGTTGCTAACAGTCTTCTAGCCAAACATTCTAAATGTGTCTTTGGAGTAGCTAAGGTGGAATACCTGGGCCACTATATTTCTAGTGAAGGAGTTTCTACTGATCCTAAGAAGATTATGGCTGTTCAACAATGGCTTACCCCCACCACCATCAAACAACTCAGAGGGTTTCTTGGACTTGCAGGATATTACAGGAAATTCATTAAGTATTATGGTCTTATTAGTTGACCATTGACTGAACTTCTAAGGAAGGATAGTTTCAAATGGTTTAACGTTGCTGCTCAGGCATTTGAGGCATTGAAATTGACCCTCACTAGTGCACCTGTCTTAGCTTTGCCTGATTATTCTATTCCTTTTGTGGTGGAGACTGATGCTAGTGGGATCGGGATTGGTGCTATTTTAATGCATCTTGGCCACTCTATAGCTTTTATTAGTAAAGGATTGGCTCCCAGGCATGTTGCATTCTCTGTCTATGAAAGGGAATTACTTGCTCTTGTATTTGTTGTTACTAAGTGGTCCAATTATCTCCTTGGACAACATTTCATTGTGAAGACAGATCAAAGGGCATTGAAGTATTTATTGGATCAAAAGTTACATACTGACTCACAACTTAGGTGGTTAGCTAAGTTACTTCCCTTTGACTTTGAAATTCAGTACAAAAAAGGGGAAGGAGAATATTGCTGCAGATTCACTCTTCAGGGTGGCTGGTGCTTCCTTAATGTCCCTCATGGTTTCTTCTATGTAATCTAATTTATCGAAGGCTATATCATATAGTTGGCAACATGATCCTGAGCTTAAAAATCTTATTGACTCCTTGATGCTCACTCCTCATAAGCAATTTACTTGGATCAATGAGCAATTGAGGAGGAAGGGTAAGCTTGTAGTTGGAAATGATGCTGCTTTAAGGAAGAGGATCCTAACTCTATGGCATTCTACCCCTTCTGGGGGAGCACTATGGTGTTGATGCTACCACCAGAAAGGTGATGGCTTATTTTTATTGGAAGGGCATTAGAAAGGACATCTTGGATATCATTCATAGTTGTGATACTTGCCAGAGAAATAAGTATGACACTTCTGCTTATCCAGGTCTCTTATAACCTTTAGCTATCCCTGCTACACCTTGTACTGACATTACTATAGATTTCATAGAGAGCTTGCCGAAATCTAGAGGTATGACAGTCATTTGGGTGATCATTGATCGACTTACTAAGTATGGCAACTTCATTGCTCTTGCTCATCCTTATACTGCCCAGTCATTGGCAACTGTGTTCATGGATTCTATTTTTAAACTTCATGTCTTTCCAGCTTCTATCACACGTGATAGGGATCCTATCTTCATAAGTTCCTTCTGGAAGGAGTTCTTATCAGTTCAAGGTGTCACTATCCAAACTTCCACAGCCTATCATTCCCAAACTGATGGCCAGAGTGAGGTACTCAATAGGTGTTTGGAAACATACTTGCTCTGCTTCAGTGCTAATTCTCCTAAGGATTGGTGCTCCTTCTTACCCTTAGTTGAATGGTAGTACAATTCCAATCCTCATTCTTCCATTCAAACTACCCCTTTTGAACTTCTCTATGGTTACCCTCTCCCTATACACCTTCCTTATCTTCCTGGGGACTCCTCTAGTGACACTGTGGAAGACATCTTGTTAGTTTGGGAGTTCAAACTCAAGCTAGTTAAATTCCATTTAGGCAGAGCCTAGCAGAGAATGCAAGCTCAGGCCAATAGCCATAGGACTGATCGTATCTTTGAGGTGGGTGATTGGGTCTTTGTTAAGCTTCAACCTTATCGCCAATCTACACTCTATCTTTCCCCCTATAACAAGCTAACTTCCAAATATTTTGGTCCTTATCCTATTGTTGAAAGAGTAGGTGTTGTGGCCTATAAGCTCCTTTTTCCTCTTGAGGTTCAACTTCACCCTACATTTCATGTCTCTCAACTCAAATTTTGTTACTCTTTACCTTCCACCATTGTGCACCCTCCTGTATTAGACGTGGCTAGTCCCTTATGTCCTTTTCTTGAATCTGTCTTGGCAAGACGACTCATCAAAAAGGGGAATAAGGCCGTTGCTCAATGCTTAATCAAATGGACTGACTTGGATGTTTCTCAAGCCACTTGGGAGTTAGCTTCAGATTTGTGCACAAGGTTTCCTCACTTCACCATTGAGGACAAGGGTGTTGCTTATCGAGGAGGTATTGATACACATATTCCAGCAAATGATAGAATTCCTGCCACCTCAGCTGCCAATGAGGATGCCACATAGATGAGTAGTTAGCCTAGTTGTACCGGAAATTCAAAATAAAAGAATGGTGGAAAAGTCCGCTAGAGTGAAACTTAGCTCATTTGTTCTTCCTTTTCATTTCTATTTGAATCCATTGTATTAGGCATATAAATAGGAGAAATGTAAGAGAAAATATTATGATTTTAATACACAGAAAATTCTGCATCTCTCAATTTCTCTACTTCCTCTTCTTCAACTCCTTCTTCTATCTCCTTAATCTGCTTCTCCTCGTCAATTATCACAATTTCATTTATTGATACGTGCATTTGGTACCAGAGGATTCGTCATCAATGATGCCTTTGATCTTTAGTTCTTCGAGCTTTTGCAAGTCCTCTTGTTTATTGTTGTGTTCGTAGCGGCGAGCGAATTCCTCGTTTATCTCAATTTTGTCCAGCTTCTTTACATCATCATCGTCACCGTCGAATAGCTTCATTCCCATTTGTTTTCCTTTAGGGTTTCCGAAAGCTGATTTCAAATGAGGGAGTGCTCTATTTTAGGGTTTTGGAGGTAAGCAGCTAAAGGCTGAAGCTTTTTTTGAGGACAAGTTGGCCAGAAAACTTGAGGATGTTTAGGGATGTAAGAGCAATAATTTATTTGTTTTTTAATAAAAGTACTTTTAATGGAAACTACTAGGAGCTTGATTTATTCATTTTTCCTAATTTCTAAACGGGAATGGGAAAACTCATTTATAAAGGGAAAAAAAGAATTTTGCGAATGACGTTTATAAAGGAAAATTCAATTAAACCTTTGGGTGAAAACCATTTTGATCCCCAACTTCAGTCTTAAAAATTAAATTCTCCTCTAATATTAAACAATTGATATTCTACTTCTCCAAACTCAATTGTATATTTAAAGCACATATTTTACCCTCAATCTTATCAGCCTTGATCTCAATTATTTTTGTTCTTTTTAAAAAATTTAAAAAGTAAAAAAACCAATAATCAATCATGCATAATTTATTGAAATTGAATAAACGAAATGGGCGCAATTAAATATTAGAATAAAAGATGGTATTAACATCAATCAAATAAAAGTTAATGACGTAATATAAAAAAATTAATTAAAAATAGAGGGAGATTTCCTAATAAATTCCTAAAAGATTACATATTTATACCTCAGATGTTCTTTACATTACTATTTAGAAAATATTTCCAAATTAATTAAGAATTATATATATACACATAATAAAGACTTTTAATTATTGTATATTTTATTTTTTTATTTTCTATGGGCTTAGGACAAGGAGCGTCCGGAGTCTCTTAAGAAAGGACAAAGACTAATTAATATCATGTTTGCACCGATCGGATTTAAAAAAGTCCTTCGCCCCCCCTTGTTTCAATCAGAATGAGTCCCCGAGATCCCGGGACATTGGCTTCCGCCAACAGTGAACTATTAAGGATCGCATCCCGCGCATATTCTACATTATAGCCTGGCCTATCACTCGAATTCCATTTTATAGCACGCCAACAGGAGGGGGCTTCTTTCAAAAGCGCTCCAAGAACTCGCTTGAACTTTCAAAGAGAAGCACCCAGCCCGGCTCGCGTCGTTCCAACAACCGGCGGGGAGCACCTCAGTATACGATCGCGCGCAGTAACTGGGAGTCCTATTACGGCCGCATATCTGTACTCATTAGTAGGAAAAATCCCTTCACTTCAAAACAATCAATCAGGACTGGTGTCATCCACGCTTCTTCTGACTACAGAGCTCTTTTATCGCGGAATTAGACCTGCGATTAACGTCGGCTTATCTGTCAGTCACGTCGGGTCTGCCGCTCAGTTGAAAACTATGAAACAAGTCGCGTGGTAAAAAGAAGAAAGTACGAAAGAATAGTAAACGGAGCACACCGCAGAAAGATTCTAAATATGAGAAGTCCGGGGGCGGGCAGGAAGATAGGCTAGGCGGAGTAGTCGCTCTGGAGCTGGTTCTTCGACTGAAGCCCCTCCCTTTGCTTATTTATTCTTCCTAGTCTTCGGGTCTCATCTGAACGGCTCGCTGCCTGGGCTGGTTATACAGTGCCAGCAATTGGCTGTCGGATTTCGTCCCGCAACTAGAAGAAGATCGCTTCGGGTCACTGTCCTAGCTCTACCATATCTTTTCTTTCATTTCTTCTGGAACAATCACAAAGACTTTTTTTGTTATGGATCTACTACCAGAAATTCAATGCGTAATCTCCTCGGCGGGTTGCTCATTGGATTTTGATGGAATTCAGTGACAGTCCACTCCCTAGGTCCAAGGTGCCTTCCGATCATGTTTTTCACAGAATTTTTCGTTACTCATGTCAGCATTCTCACTTCTGATATCTCCAGGTCTTGTCACCAAAAACCTTCCCCGATTGACAAAACGTTCCGCTACTGACACGGGTCGGAAAGAAAAGTGGTGCCTTAGCTCATGGGTGTAAAAACTTTTGGTCATGTGCTATCTGCTTGTCCAAAAGGTTGCCGCTTCATTGGTTGATCGGTATACGAGGGTGTCAGCACTAAGAAAGTAAATCGGACAATAAAGATCAGTAGGTCAATAGTGAGTCAAAACAAAAAGAAGTCCATATTACCAATCCATTCATACATAGGAAGGGGTGAGCACAAAGATAATGTACTAAACTTGTGCCTAAAGGGGTCAACAAAACGTAAAGTAGAGCACCGTAGGACAAATAATCAACAGAGCCATCAAGGCAACTCACAACATCCATCACATTATCTGTCAGTCATCACATTATCTATGTGCAACATCTGTTTGATGCATGATGAGTTCAAGAATTTTCATGGCCCTTTGCTAAAGAATAGGATGAATCCAGATTGCCTCCATTGCTTTGGCCCCCTGCTTAAAACATACTAACAAAGTATAATTTCAAAAGGATCCCTCTGCAAATATAAGTACTTCCACTCCTCGCGATGCCAAATTCCTTTTTACTTTCTTTTAGTTATATTTCTACTCTCTAATATCAAGGTTAAACTTTACTATTCCCTCCCGTCTAAAGTAAGTGATTTTTTTGTCTTTTTCTTGTGGTTCAAAATAAGTGATTTTTCGAATTTTCAAGAATGAATTAATTATTTTTTTCCTACACTGTCCTTGGAGTAAATAGTATTGGAATATGTGTTAGGAGTGTTTATGTGAGATAGAAAAGGTTAATATGATCAATTCTATTGTTAATTAATGCTAAAAGGTGGATTAATCTGTATGAAAACGTCCAAAAAAATCACTTATTTTGGACCGGAGGGAGTATTGCACGAGCAGTTTCTCGAGGAGCACCATTGGAAAATTTAAGGTACCGTATTTCTTAGGTCCTTTTTTAAGAAAAATTTTGTTCAACAGATGAACTATTTCGCTAAGCAATTAATTCCACAATTCTATTTTCTAAACAACACTTTCTCAGGTTCTTCAGGAGTCAAGAGTCTTTAAGTTTTTTTTATTAAAGTGATAGAAGGAATTAGCTACTCTACCTTCACTAGGTAAGGGTAAGTTTTGTATATACACGACCCTCCCCAGACCCCTACATGTGGGAATATTCTGGATTTGTTGTTGTTGACAGAAGGAATTCCTAATTAAGACATGACCCAAAAATTTGTCATGTGCTTTCGTTCTGATTCAATGACAGAATGCGAGAATGAATGATTACGTACAAAATGTCATACAAATGTGAAGTAAATTCAAAGAATGAAATAAAATAAAACAAGTAGAAACTTGTCCAAATCATGGATTAAAAAAAGGTTTAAAAATAAATAAATAAATAAACAGTAGACAATGAATTTTTCTTTTGCTTCTCCTATTAAAGTAAACCAAAATGATTCATGACAAGAGCGCGAAACTAGAGGAACGGATGATTGAAATGTGTTTTATATGCCTTTGGATTGTTAAACAACTCAGAATTGAATAATATAGCAATGTGCCTACTCACCATATTGTGGATCATCACTTCTTCTAAATCTTCAATGCGCCAGACTGCTACATTCAGTATCTTTTGCATATTCACCACATATTTACCCATATCATGCATCAAATCATACATTCTACTGGGTTACCAAACCAACCAAGATCCCCTGCTAAGTAATCCAATTGGTGTGTGTGATCTATGTCATCAGGCACAAACAGGAACCTTCTTAAAAGTAAGTCTACTCACTATCATGCACTTCCTTACCAACATTCATCTCTCTCCCTTAACAGTTTACCAAGAAGGGTATTTTGCAATGAGTGCACACACTACGCTTGTATTCTTAACATCTCCACGGAAACAAGAAGCTTCAAAATGGCTCGTCCAACTGCCGTATTCCCTATTCCTCCCGTGCCCCAGATACCAATAATTGTTTTGAATGTCATCAGTTTTCATCCATAGCAGGGATTTCACTTGCTCTAGATGAGCGTCTATACCCACAACATCTTGGGAGGACGACAAAAGAAGTTTGCTCAATGAAGAAATTTCGCCAACAATCCACTAATGCTCTCTGATTCGACCCTACAACAAAAAGAAGATTGTTGATACAAACAAGAATTAGAAGTATTTGTATTACTGGCACACATAAATAAAGGAAAACGTCATTCAGGATTTCGACGGAAAAAATCATGCCTTCGAATACACATTGACTTGTCTATTTTGACTACTACTACTACATACGCCTCAGTTTCAAACATGTTGGGGTCGGCTATGTTACACCATATTAATTCAACTCAAGCCAATATTACACAAAACAACAACAACAACGACGACCCGGTAAAATCCCACAATTGGAAAGGGAAAAAAAGGGTAGTGTGTACGCAGACCTTACCCCTACCCCCAGGATGTAGAGAAGTTGTTTCCGATAGACCCTCGGCTCAAGAAAACGGAAAGAGACAATATATTACTACCATCAACAGAAACCACAGAATGGCACAAAAATCAAAGGCACCGAACAAAATTAAGCTGGAAGCAGATATGAATTACATGACAACATATTTAACATACAACAACAACAACAAAAACTACCCAGTATAGTCCCACAAAGTGGGATCTCGGGAGGGTAATATGTAGGCAGGCCTTACCCCTACCCGAACGGGCAGAGAGACTGTTTCCAATCAACCCCCGGCTCAGTGAAGGAATGAAAAAACAAAAATAAAAACAAAAGAGCGTTAGTAACTCCAGCGAAAATCGCATAAATAATTCTCTAAACATAAGAATCATAAATAAAATGGCATGTAATAATATCAAACAGTAACTACCATAAATAACTACCATAAGGGGGACACAATCCAATACACAAATCATCTATGGAGAGCCCTACCAAGCTTCACCCAACCCCGGGAAAGGAGTACGAAAAATTCTAGGAGCCCCTATCCTACAACCCTGATACTAGACCTCCAGGCTTTCCTATCAAGGGCCATGTCCTCGGAAATCCGCATTCTAGCCATGTCCTGTCTAATCACCTCTCTCCAATACCTCTTAGGCCTCCCTCTGCCTCGTCTCACGCCGACCACCGCCAGCCGCTCACAACTCCTCACCGGGGCATCAGGGCTTCTCCTCCGCACATGCCCGAACCACCTGAGCCTCGCTTCTCGCATCTTCTCATCCACAGGGGCCACCCCCACCTTCTCTCGAATAACTTCATTCTTAATCTTATCTAACCT
>MDKF010208476.1:0-29033 GCA_026770625.1 Nicotiana glauca | reverse complement strand
CCGGCAATGTCTACATGAACTATGTCAGCGGTTTCAGTACATAGAATTCAAGCACATTCCGAGAATTCATAATGATGTTGCAGACGCTCTGGCCACTTTAGCATCAATGCTATATCATTCGGACAAGGCTTATGTGGACCCATTACAAATACAGGTCTGAGATCAACATGCTTATTGTAATACGGTAGAAGAAGAACTCGATGGCGAGCCATGGTTCCATGATATTAAAAAGTATCTCAAAATGGGAACGTATCCGGCACAGGCCACAGGAGATCAGAACAGAGCTATAAGACGATTGGCAAGTGGATTTTTCATTAGCGGAGGGGTATTGTATAAAAGAACTCCGGATCTTGGTTTGTTAAGATGTATAGAAGCAAAGCAGGCTACAATAATTATGGGTGAAGTACATGCAGGAGTCTGTGGACCACACATGAGTGGGTATGTGCTAGCAAAGAAAATCCTCAGAGCAGGATATTACTGGCTCACTATGGAACGGGACTGTATCAGCTTTGTAAGGAAATGTCATCAATTCCAGGTACATGGAGATCTGATCCACTCTTCACCATCAGAGCTACATACAATGTCAGCACCATGGTCCTTCGTTGCTTGGGGTATGGATGTCATTGGGCCAATCGAGCCAGCAGCGTCTAATGGGCATAGGTTTATTCTGGTTGCCATTGATTATTTTACTAAATGGGTTGAAGCAAAGACGTTCAAGTCAGTAACCAAGAAAGCAGTGGTTGATTTCGTGCATGAAAACATCATTTGTCATTTTGGAATTCCGAAGGTGATTATTACGGATAATGGGGCCAACTTTAACAATCATTTGATGGCGGAGACGTGTCAGAAGTTTAAAATTACATATCGTAATTCCACACCATATCGTCCTAAGGCGAATGGAGCAGTTGAAGCAGCCAATAAGAACATTAAGAAGATTCTTCAGAAAATGGTGGAAGGATCGAGACAGTGGCACGAGAAATTACCATCTGCTTTGCTGGGATATCGCACTACTGTTCGTACTTCAGTAGGTGCAACTCCTTATTCATTGGTATATGGCACGGAAGCAGTAATACCCGCGGAAGTTGAAATACCCTCCCTTCGAATCATTGCGGAGGCAGAAATTGATGATGATGAATGGGTCAATGCCCGGCTGGAACAATTAAGCTTGATTGATGAGAAAAGACACGCAGTAGTATGTCATGGGCAGTTATATCAACAGCGAATGGCTAGAGCTTACAATAAGAAGGTGCGTCCACGAAAATTTGAAGTCGGACAGTTGGTATTGAGGCGCATATTACCTCATTGGGCAGAAGAAAATGGAAAGTTCGCTCCTAATTGGCAGGGACCATTTGTTGTATCACGAGTGTTGTCCAACGGAGCATTTTATTTAACAGATGTAGAAGAAAAATGTGTAGATATGGCTATCAATTCTGATGCAGTCAAGAGATATTATGTATGATTTCTTTATCTTTATGTATCTGATTGTATTTGTCATATTCTGAGATTGAAATGATGAAGGCATTCTTTTCCGCTATCCAAACACTTTATCTATTGCTATCCCTTTGAGCCTTATTACTTTATTCTTTCATACCCCTATTTCGGAATCAACAACAGAGTCAAAGAATGAATGATGAAATGTCAAAGGAAAAAAAAAATAAAAGAAAAAAAAAGAAATAAAAAAGAAAGAGCAAAAAAGAAAAGAAGAAAAGAAAGAAAAAAAAAAGAAAAAAAAGAAAAAAAAAGAAGAAAAAAAAAGAAAGAGGAAAAATAAAAGAAAAAGAGAAGAAAAGAAAAGAAAAAGAAAAGAAAAGAAGAAAGTGGAAGGAAGGAAACATCGCAACAATGAAGAGATTTTATATCCGAACTACGTTTGACTTGATCCCGAAAGGGTACGTAGGCAGCCTCATTGAGGTTCAGTCACAACCAAAAGAAAGTCCAAGAATCCCCAAGATTGAAAACTGGGGCAGAAGTCATGTTGTTTTGAAAGATATGATTCCGAAAGTTGTAATCTTTTAACCCACGATGAAATATTTTGAGCCTTTATACCCTTCTTTCTAAACCCATCCAAAAGCCACAATGCGGTCCAAAGAAAGACCTTCTGATCAATTTTAATAAATGACAATACAAGCAGGAAGGTGAATCAATGTTGTAGACAACACTGGGGTATCAGAGTATCAGAAAAAATAAAAATGAGAGAGTCTTATTGGTGAAAACCCTCACGGGCACCTTAAGGCGATGTGAGTTGAGAAAATAAAAATGAGAGAGTCTTATTGGTGAAAACCCTCACGGGCACCTTAAGGCGATGTGAGTCGAGAAATATTAAAATGAGAGAATCTTATTGGTGAAAACCCTCACGGGCACTGTAAGGCGAAAGTGAGTTTCCAAAGCAAGCAAATGAAAGAAGGTTGTGATTGAAAGGTTTTCAAAACAAACAAGGTTTGGGTTTCGGTGAATATTGGGTTGTGAAATACGGGGCAGTAAAGGTAACAATTGACAGTTGTTTGGTTGGACAGACTAGGTCAGTTAATCCAAAATGCATGGCATGATCAATGGAATCCACCTTCCTACTCAGATAAGTCTCGTCTTTTATTTTGAAAGTATGCCTACCTTCAAATTTCGGGGTCATTGCATTTCATTTTTCTGTCAGTCGAAGCTAATTACCAGCTTCTCAGTTATATGGCACATATTGGGGTTCATCAAAGGACAATTGAAACAGAAGAACGTACAGCAATCATATAGTTGGAGAAAAAGCGAAAGGAAAGAAACAACAAAAGAGGGTCACAAGAAAAATAGTTGGGCTTAGAGAAATTTTGAAAGACAGCCAAGAGTCATGGCAAGGCAACATGAGAAGTAAGATGGAGCAAATTCCAATGTGGAAGCAAGGCCAATAAGAATGCCAGCAGCTAATCACCATTTTATATTAACAAGTTGTTCATTGATTAGAATAGGGACAAAAGATTCAAATTCTTACTAATCACTTTAAAGTGAATGTGACCAATGTGGGTAAACCAGGGAGCATGAAAGCTCGGCAATCAGGCACCCACCTGGATAATAAGGGAGGTATAATCTTTAATTTTCAAATTGCACATATGATAGTATGATGCACCTAGTTATCAAACTAGGGCAGAAAATTTTATTTGTCTTGGATTTTGTAATCAGGTGCCCACCTGAATAACAAGGAAATATTTTTGCAAGTTTTACAATCAGGCACCCACCTGAATAACAAGGGAATATTTTTCAAGTTTTACAATCAGCGCCCACCTGAATAATAAGGGAATATTTTTGTAAGTTTTGTAATCAGGCGCCCACCTGAATAACATTGGAATATTTTTGCAAGTTTTACAATCAGGCACCCACCTGAATAACAAGGGAATATTTTGCAAGTTTTGTAATCAAGCGCCCACTTGAATAACAAGGGAATATTTTTGCAAGTTTTACAATCAGGCACCCACCTGAATAACAAGGAAATATTTTGCAAGTTTTACAATCAGGCACCCACCTAAATAACAAGGGAACATTTTGCAAGTTTTACAATCAGGCACCCACCTGAATAACAAGGGAATACTTTTCAAAGTTGAAATTTCTCTTTAAAATTCTGACATTTAATTGTATGATATACCTGAGCACCATACTGTGGCAGGAAATTTTCTTTGGATGTTTTTTTTGTCATAAGCAGGCGCCCACCTGAAGAATAAGGGAATATCTTTTCAATGTTCGTAAGCAGGCGCCCACCTGAAGAATAAGGGACTATCTTTTTAAAGTTCATAAGCAGGCGCCAACCTGAAAAACAAGGGAACACTTTTTCAAACAATTGCAAGCAGGATTCCACCTGGAAAATGGAAACATATTGCAAATTGAAGTAGTCAAACATCATCAAGACAACAACGAGAATGTCATTGGAAGAATACAAGATACAAGTTCAAGGCAACACAAGAACAAGTTGAAAGAGATAGTTAGGATTTTGTAAAACATTGAGCATAGTTTAGCTTATTTTCTTTTTACCACGGTGTAATAAGGAGATCAGCAGGCAGCAATAACAAGCAACAGCAATAAGGTCACAGCTCTAAGGTAGTTTCAACTACCAGACATTCCAGAACTACACTGACCTGATTCCTGTTTAGCCCAGGATATGTAGGCAATCCTTGAAGCAGGATGCGGTCAAAGTTTTCAAAAATGCTTCACACGGAATGTGCAAATGGGCAAAAATTCCTCATTACTGCTCACTTATCTTTGCACTGAAACTCTGCGTGTTCCCAAGCAAAGAGGGGCAACTGCGAGCACGTGATTTTTGCCTCAAGCAATTAATTCCAAAATAAAAATACAAAAAAAATATTTTTGATTGAAATTGGTTGATTATTGTGTAGAAAGTATCAGTGTGTGAAACAAAGTGAAAGAAATTGAAACAAAAAAAATACAAAAATGAAATTAGTTAGAAAATACCAAAAAATAAAAGGTAATTACTATGAAATTAGAAAATCAAAGAAAAATACAAAAATACAAAATAAAAGGAAAAATACATCAGGTATAAAATACAAGAAAATACAGTATAATTAATAAAATACAGGAAAAACAAAATATATACAACACAAGAAAATTAAAAAAATAAAAATAAAAAATAAAATAAAATACAATACGAAAATACAAATACAAGAAAATACAAATATACAAGGTTTTTGGGCTAATTACAAAAGGCTAAAAACAATTAATACTCTAACGCACCAGGCCCAAAAGATAAATACCAGCCTGCTTATACATAAACCAAAACAACGTCACTTAATGGTCTTAATCTGGACCGTTGGAAAGTTTAATCAAACGGTCCAGGAATGGCAAGGGTTTAAAAATAAAACGACGTCGTTAAGACAAAACAATCACAGCCGTCCGTTTAATTCATCTAGCGGATATAATCAATGTCACACTTAAGCCAAATGACACAGTTTAAATAAATGAATCACAGCCGTCCAAGAAGTTGATCTAACGGACGAGATGAAATTTTCACTTAAAAGACACGACGTTGTTTTAAGGCCAAAGTGATCCTGGCCGTTCATCTCATCTAATCCAACGACTGAGGGACATCATTACACGTTTAATATATCAATACACTCTCCGTTCATATCATTTTACACATTATACGCTTGAATCTCATAACCCTAGCCGCCCTTATCTCCCTTCTTCTCTCTGTCTAAGATCACCGGAACCCTACCGGTGGTCTACTTCTGGTCAACTTCCCCGGCCAGTTTCCACACCACTGAACCACCTTAAGCTCCTCTTTAACCCTATCTAAATCCCTTCCTTCGAACCTTAGCCTAACACGTCAAATATTGAATAACAGGTCGCCGAAACCCTAGCCGGCGACCACTAACCTATGAAACAGCCTCCACCCTTAACACCATAGAACCGCCTTGAGCTCCTCTTTCATTCTACCTAAGTCCCACACCTCGAATATTAGCCCTGTTTCTCGAATCTTCAAAAATGTCCCGCCGAAACCCTACTCCGGCAGGATACCAACCAAACCAAAAGCCACCCAATCGAACCCCAGACTTCAAAAGCAAACTTTTCACAAGAAACAAGACTCTAGAAGTCTGTTTAAACAAGCCAAGAGAATGGCTTCTGAACCACTAATGCCGGAAAATCAAGAAAGGAAGACAAAGCTTGAGTTCTGGACAACCATAAAATCAAGAACCAAAAAGAAACTGAAAAAAAAGAAGAAAATAGAAAAAGAGCAAGAGAAAATACGAAAGCTAAGTCCCAAATCTTTTCTTTGTTGTTTCTGGTTCTCAAATCTTCTACCCCTTCTTTTTGTTTATTTTCTCTGGAATCTGTTGCATGCTCAAAGTTTTTCTGTTTGTACATGAAATCGACTGAATATTCTCTTGTTCTGATTGAAGTCATTTGTTAAATCACATGCTCTGTAGTCGTTTAATATTCTTGCTTGATAGATCTTGTTCGATTAAATGTCCTGATTAATTGGATTCAACCATTATTAAATTGTTTCTCTGAGTCTTGATTAATCAAGTGTTTAGCCGAAATTAGGGTTATATTTGCAAGTTTGTTTAATACTGGCTATTATTGCAATATGGTTTAATGCTTGACTCTTCTGAATTTCTGAGTAATTAGTCATATTAGGGCTATGAGTGTAAATTGTTTAAATTTTGGCTATCATTGCGATACAGTTTGACTTTTTTGTATGGGTCTCTGATTAATTAAAAGGTTATTTGTAAAGTGGTTAGTTCTGAAAAGGGGTTAATTAGTTCTGAACTGGCTATAATATAAAGTTTAAATATTAGGGGTTATTTGTTAAATACTGTTCGATTTTTGACTGCTCAAGGGCAGGTCGGGTAAATACATATGAAATGTAAGGGATTAAAAAGGGAATATGAAATGGTACATTTGAGGATAATGTAGAAGTAGTGAGGGTATAAAAGACAAATAGGCATGGTTTTGATGTAATTAGCTAAACAGTAAAGGGAATTCCGGGTATAGCTAAATGGTAAATAGGTAATAATCCTTAGCAAGTGAGGGTATTAAAGGCATTTACGCCTAAATGGAATGATAGAGAATACTCTAGAACCTTCTAGCAGGGGTTCAAGTGTATTCCTGTTAAATCCACTTAGACTAAAATAAAATAAATCAAAAGAACAGGGATGAGAAATCTGAATATATAATTCAAATTTTCCTCCCAATTCTACTCTATAAATAGGCCCCTTCAAGCCTAATTCAGGATTCAGAAAATTTTGGTACAGAAAAAAGAAAAATTAAGTAAGGTTCAGAGGGTTGGAAAATTAAAGGAGTTTTCTGATTTTTGAAATCTGAGTTCCTTAGCTCAGGTTCAGAGAATTTGAAATCTAAAATACACTGAAAATACTGCTACTGTTTCATTGCTGCTGTGCGAGTGATATATTGGGTTTCAGTTATTCTGATCGTTGTTCTCTATCATTTTGGTTGAATTCATTGGGTCTTCTACTCTGAAATCGAGCTTGTTGCTGTGTTATATTGCATTCATTGCTACTTTGTGTTGGTTTTAATGTGTGAACAGTTCACTTATTTGATATTTCATGTCCTTTGTGTATTGGATTGATCCTAAGTTGTATAAACTGGACTCTGAACTGTTATCTCTTGGATTCAATGAGTTTGTTTGAAGTTTCAGTTGTAATTAGTTTTCCACTAGCTAATTCATTTCCTATTAGGTTAATAAGGTTATTCACATTAGTTATAGTCGACTTCCTATTAGATGTCTTCGGGAATTTGTAGTTGTTTTCATTCACATATAGTTTCAAAAATAGTTAACCGTATAAGTTCTCACACTAATTGGGGAAGCATAAATGAAATTGAGTGTTAACCATAGCCAGATGAAACCATCAAAAATAGGATCAGTTTTCCATTGTTAGTCGTTATTTCCAGCTTATTGTTCACTTAGTATAAATGAGTTGGTCAGTATTTCAAGTGAGTAATAAAATATGATACCAACCTCATGTTTACATAATTGATTTGTAATGACCTGGATTGCCTAATTCAAAATCAGTTGGTTTATTTTGTGCTTGTAAATCACGTTCCATTTAGGATTTCATATTAATAGTATTGGAGAATTCAAGCTAAAGTCAGTAGGAAAAAGTAATTGGAATTAAAATTTAGTCACTTAACGTTTAGTGCATTCGGACTCGTTGAGAATTAATTTCAGTAGGTGTTTTCATCTATTTGGGCTATCAGATCTCCCAGAGCCTTTGCGCCTTGTTACTTGAGTGGAAGGCCCAGGTCCTGGCATAAGTATTCGTCTAATTTGGACCTGGGCCAAGCTTCACTGGTCTATCATCTGCCCAGTATGGATTGATGTTACGCCCAATATACTGGTTAGACGAAATTTTGTCCTGCCCGCATGTGTCGTTTGGTTTGTGCTCCTTGGGCCTAAGACTGAAATGGCCACTGATTTGTTAGCGTTTAAATGACAGGATATGGGCTTTAAGTTAGGTAGCGGGTTCAAACTAAGAGGTGTTTCCTCTTGTTTGGATCCGAACTTGAACTTGAGGCGCGAATTTCATAATACTAATTAATTAGCCCTTTTTCCCTTTTAGAGACAAATAATATAGAAAATTATAGTTTACTTTACGGTGAACCTTTAAATAAAAAATGAGACGAGCCTCGCCAAATATGATACAAAGTTGCAGGGCCCTCAATAAATGGTTACTAAAATACTTAGAATTCGGGACGTGCCATTTAGCAAATTTCCATGGCCTCCCGCAAAATTAATAACGCGTTGACCACTTTAGGCGCGATTTTTAATAATATTACTTTCCTAATACGGGTTTGCATTTCATGCAAACCAAATCCAAATCCGAAAATGTTGAATAAGAATGTATCGAGGATTCGGGTTCATTTCATGTGACGTGATCCGAAAATACGTTCTTAAATGACGTTCATTTTCTTAAAAATAAAATAATTTGACAAAAAGTGGTAATTAATTCTAAAAATGTACAAATAGGATAATACGAATTAAAATCAAATAATTTAGCCAAATATAGCAGTTGAGCGACCGTGCTAGAACCACGGAACTCGGGAATGCCTAACACCTTCTCCCCGGTTAACAGAATTCCTTATCTGGATTTCTGGTTCGCGACTGTAATACAGAGTCAAACCCTTCCTCGACTCGGGATTCAAAACGGTGACTTAGGACACCATAAATCTTCCAAGTGGCGACTCCGAGTTCTTAAATAAAACAAATCCCGTTTCGATTGTCCTTAAAATGAAAAAACTCCATTATTATTATATCCCTTCTCGGGGTATAGTAAAAATCAGATAAGCCCATTCGGTAAAAAGGAGGTGTGACACCAATAAGGCTCAGATAAGTTTTGGAAGAATTTTTGGAAGATTTTGGCGTTTTGAGCATAAACATGTAATGATCTAAAGGATCATTTTTAGTTCTAGAGATCCAAATTTGATTTCGAGACTTTCGGAATTTTGATAATGAATTATAGAACCGATCTGGAAATTTTGGTTTAATTTCATCAAGTCGCGATTAGGTTTTTGACACGAAACATGAGTTAATTGTTTAACAAGAAAAATGGGTGTTTAACTAAGCAAATGAGCTCCGAATTGAGTTTTAACTGAAGGGTTATGTTCGTATTATTATTTGTGACTTGTAGGAACAAGAATCATCGAATTCCGAGTTCGTATGATGGAGTTAGAGCCTTTTTAGTTAAAAAAAAAGCTGCTGCAATTTTCTGGGCAATTTTTGCATTTTTTGTACGTGTGAACAGTGATCGCACTTGCGTGAACAGTACCCATGTACAGTACCGTATACAGTATACATGAACATTGTAGTGTGAACAGTACCCCCCACACGTGAATAGTGCCCCAAAAATTTCTAGGCAATTAAAGAATGAGCAACACTATTTTTTCCATTTTTTTTTGAGTTTCAAACTCGGATTTTGGGCAATTTTGAGCGAGAAATCACGGAAAAACTTGGGGTAAGTATTCTTGACGCTCTTGTGATTATATTCCATGAATAAACCTTCATTTTTGGCTTTAGATTATTCATATTTGAAGAGGAATGGAGGAATTTTCTAAAATTTCATAAAGTTGAATTTTTAAAATTTGAAAGCCAATCCGATGTCGGATTTTGGTAAAATTTATATGGTTGGACTCGTGATTGGATGGGGGTTCATATTCCGTAATTTTTTATGGGTTTCAAGATGTGGGCCCCACGGACGAATTTTAGTGCAATTTCGGATTTTTTTTATGGAAAATGTAGAATTTCATATGGAATTAATTCCTATAATTAGTATTGACTGAATTGAATTAACTGTGGCTAGATTCGGATCGATTGGAGAATGATTCGAGGGGAAAAGGCATTTCGGAGTAGGATTTCGCTCGGATTGAGGTGAGTAATGATTTTAAATGATGTCATGAGAGTTTGAAACCCCGGATTGCACAACGTACTGCTATGTTGAGATGAGACACGCATTGTATGACGAGCGCGAGATCATTTACTATTGGGGATTGTGACTTGGTCCATCCCGGTTGATATTTTACCGCGTATTTGATAAAGAGTTGTTGTTTTCACCATAATTTGGGTTTATTGCCATTTTGGGCTTCGTGCCAATTATTTGAAATCCTTTTGTGAATTTCCATTACTATTTTTCCTCACTAATTGAAATATTATTTGAACTCAGTCCAATTGAATTATACTATTTCATGAACTCTGCTACATTTGTACTCAACTTGAGATTTAAATGATGTTTATAATGTTGTTTGAGCTAAGCACCATTATTTTACTGATGCCCAAGGGGCTTATGATTATTTTCTAGATTGATTGAGGCCGAGGGCCATATGTGAGGATATGTTGAGTGATGTAAGGAGGCTTTCAGGCATCGAGTATGATGTATGAAGTCTGTAAGGCCTTATGATATTGCGCTTGGGCTGTAGGAGCCCCTCCAGAGTCTGTACACACTTTCAGTGAGCGCAGGGTGCCCAGGTGAGTTGGGAGTGGGCCCGAGAGGCCGATGTTGTATTTTGTGAGTTGGGAGTGGGCCCGAGAGGCCGATGTTGTATTTTTGAGTTGGGAGTGGGCCCGAGAGGCTGATGTTGTGTTTTGTGAGTTGGGAGTGGGCCCGAGAGGCCGATGTTGTATTTTGGTGAGTTGGGAGGGAGCCCATGGGGCTGATACTGTGCTGAGAGTTTGTTATGGAGCTTGAGGGGCAAGTTTCTGATTATTCCTTACTTGTTGAAATTAATTATCTTCATTGTTTTAAAAGAGATTTATCCGATACTCCACGATTTATTGTATAGTTGATTTTACTGCTTGAGATAGTGTTAATCAGCTTGAGATAGCTGATCAGAGGTATTACTATTGTAGCTGAGCAAGGTGGTCGCCAGCGTTCGTGGCACCAGACATTGTCTTTAGAATTTCAGAATTTAATTTTGTATATTATTGGCCATGTAGTTGTGTTTAGGTTTTCTTTAGATGCTTGTGACTTGTGACACCCCGGTAGGGTTATGTTGGGCTGTAAACACTGGTTATTATTATTGTCGTTAAGCTGTATTTATTTATTTATTTATTTATGTTTAATAATTATTAAAGAGACAATTTGGGTTAGTTGGCTGGCCTTGTCTTCACGAGAGGCGCCATCACGACCGGGTTAGGAAATTGGGTCGTGACAAGTTTGAGTTCAGAGTGAAGGTGAGCATGCAGTGGAACTGTGTAGCAGTAGGACTGTAGCTAAATGGCACTGTAGCTCATAGGAGTCCCATATCGGAAATGGGAGGGGGAGTCCTGGGCTATATTAGTAAGTCTTGGGACAACATGTGCATAGGCCTTTTCCCCAAGTGTGACTTGGGGGAGAACAAAACTGTGCGGGCTAGGCCCAAAGCAGACAATATATGCACAGTGTTGGATCGGATCGTGAAAGTTGGTATCAGAGCCGACTCTCTAAGTGTATGTTGGTGGGTACCCACAACGAGGATGTTGTGTTCTGTTGGTGGGGTGAGTTCAGAGTGAAGGTGAGCATGCAGTGGAATTGTGTAGCAGTAGGACTGTAGCTCATATGAGTCCCACATCGGAAATGAGAGGGGGAGTCCTGCGCTATATTAGTAAGGCTTGGGACAACATGTGCATAGGCCTTTTCCCCAAGTGTGACTTGGGGGAGAACAAAACCGTGCGGGCTAGTCCCAAAGCGGACAATATATGCACAGTGTTGGACCGGGTCGTGACATCCATGTTATGATTCGTAATTATAAATTAGACTTCCGCTATTATTCTTGTTAAATTTCATGTTCTATATTGATGCTTTAAATTGTTTAAGTAATTGTCTAGTAAGGAAATGGTAAATAAGTTGGCTTGCCTAGCTATCACGAGTAGGTGCCATCACGATTCCGATGGAGGGAAATCCGGGTCGTGACAGATAATATATTTTTATATTATATTTAAACTATTTTTTATTGAAATAATAATTTTTAATCAATTTTTCATGTATTATTAAAAAATACTCAATTATTAAATAACAACTAAGAAAATATTTAAGAATATAAATGTGTGAGAAAGAGAAAAAGAAATGACTGGTAATAGTCAATACTACTAATGATTCTACAAGCATAAAGATAAAGTAAAATGTCATATCAATCTTTTGCTCTTTGAAAAAAAAATTTATGGTGGATAAAACTATAATTAAGATTAAATATTAAAAATAAGAGATGAACTAATATTAAGATTTAAATCAACATAGAATAATTTTTTTTATGTTAAAACAAAAGAATTAAAATTTTTAATTAATTATTTAGCAAGAACAAGCTTTCAAGACTATATTATAAAGAGTCGATTCTGCTATAAAAGGGATTATTCTTTGTAGATGCCTCCAGCGACATCGAGATAAGATTTTTATGTCATGCATTACTTACAAATATCATATCAAGAGGCATGCCACTGTTAACAATAATAGCAAGTGGTGTACCAACAACGATTTTATTGTGAGGCCACCAACTTTAGATTTGATATACCTTTTCAAATAATTTAAATAACCATCACAAATATATCAAGGCAGAGCGATGGTACTAAATTTATAAGGAAAGCAAAATTGATAGTATGAGATGAAGCACTTATGGCTAAGTATCAAACGATCGGAATAATTGCCCGGAGTTCTAGAGATATATTGGATATTAATGAAACACTAGTAAACGTACCCGCGTGATGCGCGGATTTAATTCAAAAAGGATGAACAACGAGAGATATAATAAAAATAGATGTATATGTATCATTAATCATGTGAAAGACCAAAGTCCTCTCCATTGTTGTATCAATTAAAAGTGTCCTTGCTTGTTATTTTTGCCTTTAAAAGTACGCTTCGAATATTTATGCATAACATTTTCTTCCATATTCTTGATAATAATATATTGCATATTCGCTCGAGATCATATGTCATCATCTAATATAATAACACATTCCTATGTGGGTTCGATTATATAATTTTAAAATTTGAAATTCTCGCTCATAACTTCATTTTAGGAAGAAAAACGCTAGATGTGATGAACAAAACTCAAATGTTTTATTCTATAAATTATGATTGATGTTAGTACAAATTAATTTTATGATATTTGGAACTAAAAGTAATTGTTAACCAAGTTAGTGATTAAACACCCAAAAATAACGTTTGAATCGGTTGTTTCTTAAGTTTTGAAATAACGCAATCCATTAGTGTGACTTTAGTTCTTTTTTATCATACTATTCTTTCATTTATCATA
Organism: Nicotiana glauca; assembly: GCA_026770625.1. NCBI lineage: Eukaryota > Viridiplantae > Streptophyta > Magnoliopsida > Solanales > Solanaceae > Nicotiana > Nicotiana glauca. The sequence continues at coordinate 15,809 of MDKF010208476.1, read as the reverse complement.
ATTATAATTCGAGATGAATTAATATCTCATATGAGATTATTTCTAAATAAACATGTATTTATAAATGAATCATTTTATGATTTTCAGCACGAGTTACACGTAAGAAGGGACTGAAGATTGAAATAATGATTATGGATAAATAACAAATGAATTCAGAAGATTAGTAAATAAAGATTTTTTTAGATTCATTTAGTTATAAATTATTCTTATTCATATTGAATCGTGTTATATTTTCATATTATATGCAGAGGCGGATCTAGAGTATGGTATATGAGTTCTCAGAAATCCAGTAACTTTTGGAGATCTAACTTAATTCATTCTGGAGGCTCCAACCACGGATAAGAACATGAGTGCTCCAAGATTTTAGTATCTAGTTACAAATGTAGTACCAAAACCATACCCAATAAGCTAGCCTTACCACAATTAGCCATTACCCAAATGCATCTTATTATCAACTATAGCTATCCATGTATAAGTAAAATAAGTGTCATCATAAGGACAAATTAAAAGTAAGCGATGTATTTACATCGCATTCCATCGCTTGTAACGATTTGGTATTTTTCACAGACGAACAATCCGAATTTTCAACTTTCATTGCATTTGCGAAATTATTATATCATTAACTAAATCACTTTGAGTAGCCATATTTTGCAAGTCGTATGTTTCTTGAATTTGTGGTAGCAACATGAAGATTTGAATCGATTGGAGAAATGTCTGTTTGAAGCAGTTCCATATAGTTTCGTGTGATTCAATCGTGCAATTTGGTCGGAAAAATTATGGTTTCGTGCATATGGTTGAGGGGTTGTACGCGATTTTTAGTTTAGGTTTTGTAGAGAATGAGGGGTTTTACATGTGAAATTTTTTATTTTTTAAATAATAAACTAAATCATTTTTTAAAGTTAAAAAGTAAACAACATAACTTTTTAAAATTAAAGAAATATGAATTTTTGAATTAAATTAAAGCTCTTTTCTTAAAAAAAAAAATTACGGCGTTCATGGTTAAAATTTCGAAGGAGCTTTTATTGATAATTTTTTAAAATGTATAAAATCAATCGATTTAAAAAAAATCTCAAATTTTAAATTAAATAAAACTCTTTAAAAAAAAGTTCCGTTTTCATGGTTTAAAGTTAAAGAGTTAAAAACCTACTTTGTAAATGTGTAATTTATAATTTTTATATAATGATTTAAATCAAATTCATTTTTTAAAGTTAAAGATTAAAACAACGTATGAAACGTGGGAGTTTTAAAGACTCCCAATGTGTACAAACTTCTGTAAACCAATTAAAGAGGTTTTAAAAATTTTGAACTGCTTTTAACAAATTTAAAACCGTGAAACACATTAGCATGTAAGTTTAACTGCATTATCATATTTAAATTTTTATTTGAAATAATTTTAAATTATTTTTGAGCTTCCAAATTAGTTGGAAGTGTGTCCAAAAATTGAACACATATATAATTTATGTATTGACACTTGGCACATCAAGTTAGGCACATGATGGTTTGCTGGGTACAACATATTTATCAAATTACAAATAAATACTAATCACATAGAGTATTCTATATAACATGAAACTTCAAACAGTTTGAAAATATACTTCAAAGCAACTACTATCAAACATACGTATAACACAAAAAAAAAGAAGAAACAGGCTCCATACTAAAGACTTAAAACAATCCAGCACCAAATTACCTTAACAACAATATCTCCTGAAGATACTTTTCATTCGGTGCCTAAAAAAGAAGTGCAGAATCTAAATATATAACCAAAATCTACGTATTTCCACAACTACGCACTTTATATAGTAAAAACATTTGCTTCCTATATTATGTTCTCAAACATTAGTGAAACGCAGGTAATCTTTGCCAGAAGGAAGATTGGCAGTATCATATCCCTGTGGAAACATTTCCTTGGCTTGTTCATTGGAGACACTAGGTGATATCACTACCGGCTCTCCCGGTTTCCAGTTTGCTGCGGTTGCAATTTTGTGCTTTGAAGCTTTCTGTAGGGAATCAATAACCCTCACCACTTCGTCCATGTTTCTTCCTGTGCTTGCTGGGTACAGAAAGCTCAGTTTTATCTGCAAACATGAACAATTTGAAATTAAGCCCGAGTTAGAAAAGAGACATTTCTTTGTCCATTCTGCCAAGTATAAAATAATACTATCAATTAATAACGATAAAAATAAAAACTGCTTGTAGAACTCAAATGAAAATGTAGAAATTTCTGCGCGGTTTGTTTACGTTGTAAGCTTTGATGTCTTTGATCCACTCGACCACTCCTTGTGAGAATGAATATCATCACAAGAAAGTCCAAGAAACTTCACTCCTCGTTCACCAAACTTGTTAGCGTAAGCAGCCATCATACCAAGCTCCGTTGTACAAACTGGCATAAAATCACCTGCATCCATAACAACGTCAAAAAGGGTTCGATCGAGACATAAATATATTGATGGGAGTGTGAATTAGACCTTGGTGAGAAAAGAGAATGATATAGTTATGACCAACATAGTCATGGAGTTTCATCTTTCCATGAGTGGTTTCTACTTCCAGATTAGGAAGGTCATCTCCAATGGTGAGGCCTGGCATTTTTAATTTCTCTTCACAGATTTAACACAGTTGCTATATTTTCTGAACTACTTCAGTTTTTGAGGGGAGTTGATTAAAAGGGTGTTGAAGCATTGCTGCATGAAGAGAACGTTGCATGCGTCGTGGCTTCTACACTTTGCCACTTTCATCACCACTTCCTTCTGCTGCTTCCACGTCCTTAGTGGTAGATTTCAGTTTCTAGTTTTGAACTTCCAAATTAGTTGGAAGTGTGTCCAAAAATTGGACACATGTTTAATTTATGTTTTGCCACTTGACTTCATGAGGTGATTTTGTCCTCTACTTTTAATTATAGATAGATTTGGTGGAAAATTAATGGTTTGGGAGTTGATTTGTGTCAAGTACTACCAGCAGTTCCAAAATCGACGAAAACGGAGATTGTAAAAAATATCTTACCAAAGTTACACTTCTGGCCTCAAATGAAAAAGATTTAACTGACAAGAAATATAAAGTAAGAACATATCGAGTATTCATTGTCTTCTTGCTTCCTGTCGAAAACGAAGAAGAACATCCAATAAAAGATGATTTGGTTCTTTTGAACACTTGGTTATCAATTTAAATAGTAATAATAATGCATTTAATGAGAGAAATATTTTTCTAAAGATTAAGACGTAATTTGTACAAATCGCATGATAGAATTAAAAAGATATTTTAACTAGCAGAAATGAATATGTTGATCAACTAAATAAAAGGTTTATTGCAAAATTTTATAGTAAAAATAAAATATTTTTCTATTTTCGACTTAGAAGAAAATGATAGCAATAATTACTAACAAGAATAATACTTAAAAACATTAATACCAAATAGCCTTCTTCCATACATGTTTGTTGTCAAGTTTATTATCTCTTACGTATATTAGTGTTACTGTATAATAGACTAAATTAAAATTGATCATTCACTGTATATAGGTTGATTTTGAAGAAAAATATGTCTGTCATGCTACTGAAAAACTTAGATACACCGAATAACTTTTGTAATAGTACACAAATAGTATATAGAAGTTTTAACAATAACGCCGTACATGCAAAGATTATGATATTGGTCAATGTGCTTCTAATTATATTCTTATCCTTGAATTCAACTTTCGTCTTCCAAAATTAAGGAATATCCTTTTAAATTTGTGTGAAAATAATTTTTAGTATGTTTATGTTTTGCAATAATAAATAAATCACAAGGACAGACATCCAAAATATTGGACTATATTTACCACAATATATTTCCTTGCACTAACAACTGTATTTTGCACTTTCAAGAGGGATATCAAGATCGACAACAAGAGTTTTGGTCAAGGCATAACAACCAAAGCATTAAGAGGAAACTGTAACGACCCGACCGGTCGTTTTGAGCTCTAGCGTATCGTTCAGCGGTCTGAGGTCATGAGCAGCTTCATTTCAGGTATATTGAATTGTGTGTATGGTCGGAATTGAAATTCAGGAAGATCAGAGTTAAATTTGAATGAAAATTCTAATTTCAGAAGCCTTAAGTTGGAGAAAATGGCTAAGATTAGAATTTTGAGTAAACGACCTCGAAATCAAGATCTGAGGGTTCCAGCAGGTTTGTATGATGATTTCGGACTTGGGCGTATGCCTAGATCGGGTTTTGGATAACTCGGGAGCATTTTGGCGCCTATTATAGAAGTGTGGATTTTGGAAGAAATTTCATAAGTTTTGTTTGAAGTGCATTTCAGTGTTATCGATGTCTATTTGGAATTCCGAGATTGGGAGTAGCTCCGTATGGTGATTCTGGAGTTGGGAGCGTGATCGGAAGTGAATTCGGAGGTCCGTATGTCATTTTGGAAGCCATTTGGGTAAAGATAGAAATTTGAAGGTGTTTGAGAAGTTTGAACGGAAGTAGACCTTTTGATATCGTGGTTGAAATCCGATTTCAGAAGTTGGAGTAGGTCCATAATGTCAAATATGACTTGTGTGCAAAATTTGAGGTCAATCGGACATGATTTGATAGGTTTAAACATCGGAAGTAGAAGTTGGAAAGTTCAAAGTTCATAAAGCTTGAATCGGGGTGAAATTCATGGTTTTAGCGTTATTTTATATGATTTGAGGCTTCGAGCAAGTCCGTAATGCATTTTGGGATTGGTTCGTAGGTTTGGTTGAGGTCCTGGAGGCCTCGGGTGGATTCCGGGTGGTTAACGGATCGAAAATGGAATTTTGGGAAGGCTGGAGTTTGCTGGTTGCTGGTATTTCCGCTTCTGCGGAAATCGGACCGCAGAAGCGGCCTCACAGAAGCAATGGGCTTATCGCAAAAGTGGTTTGGGGCGGCTAGGCTGGGACCGTAGATGCGGTCAAGGTTCCGCAGAAGCGGGACCGCATCTGCGGAAAAGAAGTCGCAGAAGCGGAAGAGGGCATTATGGAAAGGACCGCAGATGCGGTCAAAGTTCCACAGAAGCTGGACCGCATTTGCGGAAGGTGCGTTGCAGAAGTGAAAAGGGAGGTGGTCCTATGGAACCGCAAAAGCAGCATTTGGACCGCACCTACGGAACCGCAGAAGCAGTCAATGGACCACAGGTCTGGAAATACCTGGAGGCAGAAAAGTTGTTTTAAATCGTGATTTGAGTTCATTTCTCTCATTTTCTCATTGCTTGGGGCGATTTTTGGAGAGCTTCAAAGGGGGATTTCGTCATCTATGTTAAGGAAGTTACCCCTACTCATTTCCAAGTTAAATACAAAATTATATCATGGAATTAGGCATGAAAATTGTGGGAAAAATTAGGATTTTTGGAAGAAAACCAAGAAACTTGATAAATTGGATTTTCCACGAATTTGAGCATGAAATTAGGAGTAAATTATATATTTGAGATAGTGAAGCTATGGATAGTGTGTATCTTCGAGAAATTTCGAAATCCGGGCACGTGGGCCCGAAGGCATTTTGGTCATTTCATTAAGCGAAGTTGGGAATTTGTATAATTTGAATTGTTAACAAGTATTCGAGTATATTCTCATTAGTTTGCCGTTATTTGGCTAGTTTCGGAACATTTGGCAACGATTTGAGTCGTCGGGAAGGCTTGGAGGCCGTTTATGGATCTTCGGAGCGAGGTGAGTCTCCTTTCTAACCTTGTAAGAGGAAAATGTCCCCATAGATGTAATAATTGACTATGTGCTCCTATATGTGGGGGCTACGTACGCACGAGGTGACGAGAGTCTGTGCATAGCTACTATTATGCTATTGTCCGGGTAGTTAGGACCCGTGAGCATGTTGTACTTCAATTATTTATGAACCCATTGATAGCTTGAATTGTTTAAATAACCTTTGATTAGTAAATGAACTTAAAAAGAGATTAAACATCATTTTTCCTGAATTGTTAAAAAGAGAAATTTTCTTATTTGGATAAATAGCCCCGATAGATTCTTAATTGTCTACTTGAGCATGTATTTTATGTGTACCTATGTCACATGCATGATTTGTGAGTAGGGTATGTGTTTATTTATGGAACGGGCCGAACGCCTTTGTAGATTAAATAGATGCATCTATTGGTTCGAGCCATTCGACCCTCGGCAGTGTATAATTTACATTCCTATTGGATCGGGTTGTCGCCTCGGTGTGTGCGCATGTTATTTGTCGTTTGAGAATTTTAAACGTGGATGTGGACCTTCGTGGCTTAATATAAATTGATAAGATAATAAAGAATAAACCTTGGAAGCCCTTGTTTAATTGTTGAAGGTGTTTACCTATTTTCTGGCTTCGCGAATTCGAACTACTATATAAATCCATGATTTTTTCCTCGCATTTCTAGAATATTGTTAATTGACCTCTAGTGAGTGTTGAAGTTGGCCATCTCGTCTCTACTTCTTCAAGATTAGGCGGGATACTCATTGAGTACACGTTGATTACATACTCATACTACACTTCTGTGCATTTTTGTTGCACAAGTATATATACCTCTAGCAGCCTATTGGGCGTACAACGCGGATGACTCTGGGACTAGGTGAACTGCATTGTTCGAGACGACCCGAAGCTAGTGTAGTTCCTTCTAGTATTTTTATTATTTATTCCCTGTTCACTGTATTCGGACAGATGTTGTATTTTATTTTCCTTATCGATAGTTGCTCATGCACTTGTGGCACCGGGTTTATGGGGTGGTTTTCGAAGGATTTGTATTAATTGTTATTATTTAAATTTGAATTCAAGTAGAGATCTTTTATTCATGTAAAAAATAAAAGGAAAAAGCTTAGATTCTTAAAAGTATTAAAAGAGGATTTAATTGATAGTTTAGTTGCCTTGCCTGACAGAGGTGTCCGGCGCTACCACGACCCTTAGTGGATTTTGGGTCGTGACAACATGGTATCAGAGCACTAGGTTCCCGTCGGACTCACGAGTCATGGTCAAGTCTAGTAGAGTCTCGCGGATCGGTACAGAGACGTTTGTACTTATCTTCGGAAGATTACAGGGCTGTTAGGAGTACTTCCCTTCTTGATTTCCTTATCATGCGGTCCAATTCCTTTGAGGTTTATGCCTTTGACTCCTTCCCACTCAATCTTATGCGACGCGAGCGCTTGTTATAAATCAAAAATTGAAGGATTTTAATGGCAATACCAACGTGGTGCGTGATGATTTTCTCGGTATAATTTATTGGACTATTATAGTCGCATTATGGAGGGATATTCTATCGTTTCAACTCAGTAATAGAACTTCTACGAGACTCGAGGCTAGGCACGGGTTGCCATAATGCTTATGAGCGATTATTACACAGTGTCATTTGTCACACCTTCTATTTACCTACCACACCCCCGGAAGGGGTATAATAATAAAGGAGTTTTTTCAATCAAAGGACAATCGAAATGAGATTTATTATTAAGATTCAGAGTCGCCACTTGTGAGATTAATGGTGTCCCAAGTCACCGGTTAAATCCCTAATTGAGGAAAATATTGACTCTATATTACAGTCCGCGAATCAGAAATCCGGATAAGGAATTCTGTTAACCCGGGAGAAGGTGTTAGGCATTCCCGAGTTCCATGGTTCTAGCACGGTCGCTCAACTGTCATATTCGACTTGTTTATCTGATTTTAATACATGGTGAACTTATGTGCAAATTTTAACTTTTTACCGCTTTTATTATTATTATTATTATTATTATTATTATTATTATTATTATTTTATAACGAGAATTGCAACGTTGTGAAAACACATCTCGAACCACGTCACATCAATTCACCCGTGGTTATTGACACATTTCGACTCCGTTGAGATTTGAATTTGGGTCACATAAATGTGCACCCAAGTTTAAGAAAGTAAATTATTAAAAGCTCGCCTAAAGTTACTAGCGCGTTATTATCTTGGGGGAGGACGTAAAATTCGCTAAACAGCTCGTCCCGAAATCTAAGAGTTTTAATAGAAAAATATTTATTGAGGGCCCCGCAATTTATGCGTTTATTTGGCGAGGCTCGTCTCATTTATTCTTTAAAGGTCAGTCCTAAAGTGACTATGATTTTATAATTATACTATCTCTAAAAGAAATAAAGAAAAGGCCCTAATTACTTAATATTATAAAAATCGGGCTTCAAGTTCAAGTCCGGGTTCAAACAAAAGGAAGAGCCTTTTAATTTGAACCCGCTACCTAACTCAAAAACCAAACTTATATTATTGCTAAACCTTGAATTGAACTCTTTCAACTAAATCCAGATTATTGACCCGAATAGGCCTGATTATTTTACAACACTAACGTGAAAAAATTAATAGCTTCAATTTGTGCTTCATTCACATCTGATTCTAAAGCGACTACAACAAGTTATCCAAATTGTTAATTAGATAATGTGACGCAAAGTTGTTTGGATTATACATGCAACTTGAAACCACTATTGTCATAGACACCACCATTTAAATCACTTCAGAACTGTGTTTTTATTACTTGCAAAATGCTAACTAAAACACGTATACAACTATGTAAGACTGTAATGACCCGACCGGTCATTTTTAGAATTTACGCCCCGATCCCCTATTAAATGTTTCCCCTAAGTTCCTTTCTGCTATTTTGGTTTGCCGGGACGTTCGGCATTAGGATTCGGAGTATTTTGGGACACTTAGTCCCTAAATGAGAGCTTAATAGTTGAAAAATGGTCCGTATATAGAGCAGTGTGAAGACGACCTCAGAATGGAAATCTGATGGTTTTGTTAGCTCCGTTAGGTGATTTCGGGGTTGGGACTGTGTTCGGAATGTATTTTGGAAATCCGTAGCTAATTTAGGCTTGAATTGGCGAAGTTAGTATTTTGGCGATTTCCGGTTGATAGGTGAGATTTTGATCCGGGAGTTGAAATGGAATTCCGAGAGTTGCTGTAGCTTCTTTAGGTGATTTGGGATATGTGTGCAAAATTTCAGGTCATTTGGACGTGGTTTGGTCGGATTTTTGATCGAATGTGTGTTTTTGAAGTTTTAAAAGAACTTAGGTTTGAATTCTATGTAATTTGAAGAATTTGATGTTAGTCGAGGTGTTTTAATAATTGGAACAAGTTTGAATAACGTTATAGGATATGTTGGTACTTTTGGTTGAGGTCTCGGGGGACTCGGGTGTGTTTCGGATGCCCAATGAGTCATTTTTGGAAGATTTTGAACTGCTGTTTCTGTTATCTAGTGTTGTTCTTCGCGTTCGCGAGGGTCCTATCGCGTTCACAAAGAAGAATTTGGCCTCTGGGACCTTTTTCTTCGCGTTCGCAAAGAGGGCATCGCGTTCGCACAGAAGGATTTTCCATCAGGGACTTTGTTCTTCGCGTTCGCGAACAGTGCCTCGCGTTCGCGAAGAAGGATTTTTTTGTCGCGTAGGTCCTACTTCGGAAGCTCATATCTTTTGATCTACAAGGAATTTGGAGGTGATTCGAAAACAAAAGTTGTAGTTCATTGAATCGAGTTTCCAGAAACATATTATAATAGTCATTTGGACATCCCTAGAAAAGGTTATGGCTATTATACTATAGGCTGTCCGAGAAGAGAAAATTTTGGACTTGAACATTCTGTTCTTCATGTTCGCGACAAGGCATCGCGTTCGCGAAGAACAATTTTTGAGCTCGAACATTTTGTTCGTCGCGTTCGCGAAGAAGAAAATGCCTGGGCAGAGAAGTTAAGTTCTGAAAATGGGACTTCATTCCCATTTTCCATTTTTGCGATTTGGCGCTCGGATAAGGCGATTTTTCGATAGATTTTTGGAGAGAACAACGGGGTAAGTGTTCTTAACTAAATTTTGGTTCTATAACTTAAATCTATTACTAGTTTTGGCGTTTAATCCGCGAATATTGTTGGAAAAGATTAGAAAATCCTCTTGGATAGAATCACTGATTTGAAGGTCGAAATGATATGAGAATTTTATAAATTTGGTATGGTTAGACTCGTGAGAGTGCGAGGTTTCTGGAAATGTAAATTTTATCCAGTTCCGAGACGTGGGGCCCGAGAGGTAGTTTGGTCATTTTACATAATTTTGCGTATTAGCTTAGAATTTAATTGTAGAATAAATTACTTGAATTATTATTTACAATATGCAATGTAATTGAATAGATTTGAGCCATTTGGAGTCGGATACTCGTGGCAAGAGAGTGATTTCAGGTTGACTTGCACTTGATCGAGGTAAGTGATTTGTCTAATCTTTTGTGGGGGACTTTGTCCCTTAAGATATGAAATTGGTAATTGAATGCCTTGTGCGTGAAGTGACGAGCGCGTACTTGAGATAATTGTTGAAAATCCGAGTTTTTACTTAAAATTAGAAGATACTTGAGCTGAGTTTTCTTTCGTATTTGCTTATTCCTATTTGCTATTATAGCTTGTGCTAGCTTAGAAAAGCATGTTTAGTGGACTTACTTGCCTATTTGCTTAAACTGCCTTGTTTGCATTCTATGAAGCATATTAGGCTAGAATATACTATTATTTGCTATGAGTTTGGTAGTTAATTAATATTTTGAGCTGTTGTTGTTTGATTTAAATTTGGGCCTATGGGACGGCATCCCGGGAGCTCCCTCTGCACATGTTATATACTAAGATTGAGAGTGCGGGATACCAAGAGATCCCTGGCACATAAAATATTATATATGGAGGATACCAGGAGATCCTCGGGATACCAAGAGATCCCATAAATTATTATTGTGGATACTAAGAGATCCCAGAATATTTATTGAGGATACCAGGAGATCCTCTGGATACTAAGAGATCCCAGAATATTTATTGAGGATACCAGGAAATCCTCTGGATACCAAGAGATCCCAGAATTTATTATTGTGGATACCAAGAGATCCCAGAATTAATATTGAGGATACCAAGAGATCCTCGGGATACCAAGAGATCCTCAAAAGACTTATTGAGGATACCAAGAGATCCTCGGGATAACAGGAGATCCCCGATGATAAATATCCGGTTGTGGTTTGTATCTCTATTCTTTGATTGTGTTTGTCCTCTGTTATTGTTTTTACTTATTTTCTTACTGGATATCTGCTGTGATTATACACATATTGTCTTCTCATTATCATATTGATTATTATGTTTTACCTCAGTAGGGCCCTGACCTTCCTCGTCACTACCCAACCGATGTTAGGCTTTGCACTTACTGAGTACCGCCGTGGTGTACTCATGCCTTTCCTGCGCATGTTTTTCATGTGCAGATCCAGGTACTTTTGGTCGAGCGCATTATCAGTGATCCAGGTGCTATAGTCGGAGACTTGAGGTATATCTATCACGTACGCAGACCGAAGAGCCTCCTTCTACTCTATCTGGTAGTTAGCAGTTCCATTTCATGTATTCAGTTGTTGTAGACATTTCCGGATACTAGAGCTGTATCTTATGATTCTCTTAGCCGGTGTTGCCCGTGGGTTTCCGGGTCTTTGGGATAGTTTCAGAATGCTAAGTGTTAAAGTGTATGTGCCAGGAGGCAATTATATACATTATTTCTATTATTTAGTTTTGATTATAATTTCCGCAAGGTGTTAGGCTTACCTGGTCGCGAAGACTAGGTGTCGTCATGACGTGTTCACAATTGGTGAACTAGGGTCGTGACAAGTTGGTATCAGAGCTCTAGGTTCATAGGAGTCACGGGACATATGCCGGTTTACTAGAGTCTCGTTGATCGATACGGAGACGTATGTACTTATCTACGAGAGGCTATGTAACCGTTAGGAAAATTCCACTTCATTTTATTCCTTATCGTGCGTCATTCATTCAGCTGGAGCCTATATCATATGTTCTTTTGCATCCACTCATGTGTTGAAAATTGCGCACTCGGTATCACTTATGCACCGACGGTTCGTGATGCTACAGAAGGATTTCAAGGGAGCCAAGAATTTGCTCAACCATTATTACCACTTGTCATCCATACTAATAATGTAGAAGTATTGAGAGATCATTCAATTGTGCACATGAGGGTGCAATAAGTTCTGACATCTGGTTGATAAGAACGATTTTGAGAAGGTTTACTTAATTGCCTAATAGTCGTAGTAATGGTAGAGTCACGAAGTGGATGTAGACCATAAGATAGTTGGCGGTAATAGAGACTATGTGGTTCGTATGAGATATCTATTTAGCGAAGGGTACAACTAGCAACCGAGATGTTGGAGGAAGTGAGTTTAACTGTCCTAAGAAGGACATGTACCAAATAAATGTCTTGAGTTATCTTATGATGATGACGTACAAGCGATAAAGGTTAGTATCGTGGATTATCAGGATGTATATTATGGCTTTTCTCCAAGTGAAAGGAGTTCATTATCAATGATCAAATTGTGGGTCATGTGTCATATTAGATTTGGCCTGCGATGTATTTAAGTGGTATTCAAAAGTTCTCTGAAACTTGCATATGAGTAAGAGCTAAGATTTGTATGGGATGATATTGGGACCTTCGATGTTCCTATGTCCATAATAATTCTATATTTCAGTATCAACAGGGAAATGGAAACGATTTCAGAATAATCGTAGTGCTCCAGTTAATCAGGGCACTCTCATGGGGCAGTCATCTTTTAATGCACCCCTGGCATGGAATTCCTTCAATGGTTATTCGAGTTATCTGGCATAGAATCAGTATGAGCAGCCGAACTGCAGATGGGTTGTTATGAATGAGATGATACTAAAAAAATCATGAGAAATTGTCCCAGACTTGGGTGAAATCTATTTCATCAGAAGACATAGCAAACACACTCCATTATAGTTACTAATCTACATACGTTATAAGTTAGATACGGAGAACGAACGGGTACATGGCGCCTGAGAAGTGGATGTCCGACCTATTGATATAATTGCTATAGCGTGGCTGAGGCCACTACACTAGATGGTGTAATTACATGTATAAGTCTGATGGTTATAAAAAAAGATATCTTTCCTCAACTTGATTTGGTTTTGAAAAAACTCAGGCGAGTCCTCTTAATATGCTTTGCTAATGAGTGAGCTTCGTAATCCTGTAATCTACTTATGTGAACACTCACTTTGGGCTATTATATGGAGAAAGTTATCCCTATCATTATGTGTTGGTCACTAAAAATATTTATGAGGCTAAAAATGACTTTTTATTATTTACTAAAATGGGGTTTGATGTAATTTCAGGATAATTGATTTCAATTGTCAATTATATACCCTATCGGTATGAGGGTTCATTTTATGTTGTGATTTCTTTGATGGAAACTTATTGAAAAGAAGAAAGAATGGAAATGAAAGATTTCAGTTGGTACAATGTGCAAATACTTATGATTCAGAGTTGAGCACGAGATCCTCAAATTTTTATATAATGTGAAATATTTTGAATCGAGCTAGAAGCTGCGGTGAACGTTATATAAGGACAAGGTCCTGGCGGTAAAAAGTTATGTGTTTAAAATTCTCATTTTTATGAAATTTAAAATTTTTTACTATATTTTAAATGGGGGTCATGCCTGTTAGGCTTATTTGACAATTCTTGTGTATTTTCTTTTCATATTCAGTCATTTTTGCATTGTAAATATTGAGTTTTAGCCTACGAGATGGGCGCCCAGGTGGCGTTTAATGTGACTCGTTAATTCAGATAAGTAATTATAAGATCTCCATGCCTCGTTGTGAGTAAAGCAGAGGTCTGAAATGAGATGTTTGTTAACATAAGGTTAATTGGCAATGTGGTGATTTATGAACAACTATTATGGCCAGAGACATGGTTATGGGCATACAGATGACGTGTTTCATGTCCAAATATCATTATGATAATGTGATGCTTGTAATGCAGAGATTACTATTATTGATATATCCATTGTGGTGATTCATTCGGTTGTGGATGCATTGTTAGGAGTTATTTTGGTGTTACTGTGGCAGGTGGATAGGCCCAATTATAGGGGAGGTTCTGTCGTAATTTTTAAAAAATTTGAGACATTAAGATGTGCGAAGAAAGAGATAGGTTACGTTGTGTATTTGAGGACGAATGACCCTAAGTGGGGGAGAGTGTACATCCTGAAGAAAATAATTTCAAAGTAATTAAGCGCTATTAAAAGTTGAAGTATGTTGAAATAAGACTAATGCAATGTGATAATGTGGAATTCAAGCCATATGATGAATGTTAGATGTTGAAGTTTGGGTCTTGTCCTAAGGTTATAGACTGAGGATGAGGTGAAACCTTCAGTTAAGTTGAAGGATCAGTTATAGGAATTTTCTTAAAAAGGGTTTTATTCGGCCTAGTGTATCTCTTGGGGTGCTCTTGTGTTATTTGTGAAGAAAAAGGATGGTTCTATGCGTATGTGTATTGATTATTTCCAGTTGAACAAGGCTATAGTGAAGAACCGTTATCATTTGCCTCGTATTGATGATCTGTTTGACTAGCTTCAGGGTGCACGACTGTTTTCTAAGATTGACTGGCACTCATGTTACCATCAGTTGAAGGTTCGGGAGCCAGATATCCCGAAGACTGCTTTTAGGACTTTGTATGATCATTGCGAGTCTCTTGTATGTCATTTGGGCTGACCAATGACCCAACAACTTTTGTGCATTTGGTGCATAGTGTATTATTGCCATATATTTAATTTTGTCATTGTCCTTATTGATGACATTCTGGTGTATTTTCGGAGTCAGGAAGATCCTGAGCAACACCTGAGGACAATGCTTCAGACTCTGAGAGAAAAGAAATTATATGCAAAGTTTTTAGAATGTGATTTATGGTTGTATTCCGTGGCAATATTAGACCACGTGGTATCGAGTGAGGGTATTTGGGTGGATCTAAAGAAGGTAGAAGCAGTGCAGGGTTGGCACAGACCATCCTCAGCTATAGAGATCCGCAGTTTCCTTGGCTTGATGAGTTACTACCGTCGTTTTGTGGAGCGGTTTTCATCGATTGCAACCCCCATGACCAGACTGACCCAGAAGCGTACTCCGTTCCAGTGGGTGGAAGAGTGTAAGGCTAGCATCCAGAAAACTCAAGACACCTTTGACTACATCCTCAGTTTTGGTATTGCCTACAGGTTCAAGGTCTTAAACTGTTTATTGCGATGCTTCGAGAATTGTCCTTGGAGTGGTGTTGATGCATGGCAGTAGGGTGATCGCCTACACATCCAGAAAGTTTAAGGTACATGAGAGAAATTATCCTATCCACGATCTTGAGTTAGTTGCTATTGTTCATGCCTTGAAAATCTGGTGTCATTATTTGTACGGTGTGCCTTATGAGATTTATATTGATAACCGGAGTTTGTAGCACATGTTTAAGCAAAATGATCTAAATTTGTGCCGCAAGAGGTGGTTAGAGTTGCGGAAGGATTATGACATCACTAATTTGTATCACCCGGGCAAAGCCAATGTAGTGGCTAATGCTTTGAATCGCTGGGCAGAGAGTTTGGGAAGTTTGGCTTACCTACAAGCATCAAAGAGGCCTATGGCGATGGATGTTCTGGCCTTTTCCAGCCAGTTGTGAGGTTGGATATTTTAGAGCCTAGTCAGATTTGTAGCTCTGTGCCCCAACTGTGAGTAAGTTAATTAAGAGCACCAGAGACCCGTGGTTTGGTTCGAGCCGGGTGAGGTTAAATTATTGGGGCCCAAACTTGGTTCATAATACTTGGGAAAAGTTTAAAGTGATTCAGGATAGACTCTGTATAACCTAGTCCAGAGAGAAGAGTTATGCGGACCAGAAAGTCCGTGATTGTTAAGATATGGTGGAAGAGAAAGTCATCATTCATGTTACGCCTATAAAGGGCATTATGAGATTTGGGAAGAAAAGGAAGTTGAGTCCAAGGTGTATTGGACATTTTGGAATATTAAGGCATGTTGGGGAGGTTTCTTATGAGCTTGCCT
>MU669880.1:5692-22042 GCA_026770625.1 Nicotiana glauca | reverse complement strand
AAATGTAAGATTAAAATCCTAATGCAAATGCATATTTTTATATTTTTAACATGAGTTATTATGCAACTAATTAATGTGAAAAATGCAACAAAATTCCTAAAAATTGTAAAATTATTTTATTTTAACATTTGGAATAATTTTTGCTTAGGGCAAAAATCACGTGCTCACAACCATGACATACTGTGTTCATTATTTTTCCATCTATGAGGTGCAATTGCTCATAGTGGATCCTTATCCATTCTGCATCACTGAGTTCGACTTCCTATATGATTCTTAAAGAAGGGATCTCTACCTCGACGGGGATGACATCTTCGGTACCATAAACCAGCATGTTGGGAGTTGCTCCGGTTGATGTGCGAATTGTAGTGAGGTATCCCAACAAAGCAAAGGGTAGCTTCTCATGCCATTGTTTGTAGTTTTCTACCATCTTCCCTAGTATCTTCTTGATATTTTTGTTGGCGGCTTCTACAGCTCTGTTCATCTGAGGTCTGTTGGCTGTGGAATTCTTGTTCTTGATTTTGAAAGTTTCACACATGGCTTTCATCAGATCACTATTGAGATTGGCGGCATTGTCAGTAACAATGGACTCGGGGACTCCAAATAGGAAGTTTGCGATGACTTTCTTGGTTACAACTTTGTAGGATGCAGCCTCTACCCATTTTGTGAAGTAGTAAATTGCTACTACAATAAACCTATGCCCGTTTGAAGCAGTGGGCTCGATAGGACCGATGACATCCATCCCCACGCGACGAATGGCCAAGGTGAGCTTATGGCGTTGAGCTCATTTGGCGGTATTATATCGGTATGCACTTGGCAAATCTATCTCCATAGTCATCCAAAAGTAATAAGTATTTTCTTGTCCAAGACAAAACCATTCATATGTGGGCCGCATGTCCCCACATGTATCTCCTTAAGTAGCTTAGAAGCCTCTTTTGTGTCGGCACATCTTAGTAATCCCAAAGCAGGAGTTCTTCTGTACAAGTTTCCTCTGCTGTGGAAAAAGTGAGTGGACAATCTCCGAAGTGTGCATTTCTGAGTATGGTTCGCATGCTCTGGATATTCTCCTTTTGCCAAATATTCTTTGATATCGTAAAACCAAGGCTTCCCGTCTGTTTCCTCTTCAATATGGGCACAATACGCATGTTGATTATGAATTCTGACTGGGATGGGATCAATGAAATTCTTTTCTGGATGCTATATCATAGATGCCAAAGTGGCCAACGCATCGGCAAACTCATTCTGAATTCTAGGCATATGCCAAAACTCTACCTTCATGAACCTCTTTCTCAATTCCTGTACATGGCGTAGATATGAAAATACTTGGATTTCTTGGCGGCCCACTCTCTTTGTACCTGGTGCACAAGCAAATCCGAATCACTTATTACCAACAGCTCCTGAACATTCATGCCGATTGCCATGTTGAGCCCGAGTATGCAAGCTTCATACTCTGCCATGTTGTTAGTGCATAGAAATCTGAGTTTAGCAGATACCAGATAATGTTGACCTATTTATGATACCAAAATCGCTCCAATGCCACTCCTTTGAAATTTGCAACTCCATCAAGGAACATCCTCCAGATGTCGTATACTTCAGTAATGTCCTCTTCTACGAATGACACTTCTTCATCAGGAAAATACATTTTTAAGGGTTCGTATTCTCCTCCCACTGGATTTTCAGCAAGATGGTCTGCCAATGCTTGTCCTTTGACCACCTTTTGAGTTACATAGATGATATCGAACTCACTTAACAGTATATGCCATTTGTCTAAATTCCCTGTTGGCATGGGTTTATGAAATATTTACTTCAGAGGGTCCATCCCGGATATGAGTTATGTGGTATAGGCACAGAAGTAATGCCTCAATTTTTGGGTCGTCCAGGTCAAAGCATATCAAGTGCGTTCCAGCAGAGAGTATCGTGCTTCATAAGGTGTGAATTTCTTACTTAGGTAGTATATGGCTTGCTCCTTTCTCTCTGTCTCGTTATGTTGTACCAAAACACATCCAAAGGCTCTATCCAATACAGATAGATAGAGTAGCAAAGGCCGTCCTAGTTCTGGTAGAACCAAGACCGGTGGTGTTGGCAAGTACTCTTTGATTTTGTCGAAAGCTTTATGATAATCCTCGGTCTAGCTTGTTTCGGCATATTTCCTCAACATTTTGAAGATGGGTTCATATATAAATGTGGACTGCACTATGAAGCGACTGATATATTTGAGACGCCTTAGGAAGCTCATCACGTCCTTTTTGCTTCTCGGTGGTGGTAACTCCTAAATGGCCTTAACTTTGGATGGGTCCAGCTCGATCCCTCGATGGCTGACAATGAACCTCAGTAACTTTACTACGAGAACCCTAAATGCATACTTTGCGGGGTTCAATTTTAAGTTGTACCTCCTTAATCTTTCAAAGAACTTTCTCAAGTTCGCTATGTGATCTACGAACCTCTTAGATTTGATAATGATGTCGTCCACATACACCTCTATTTCTTTGTGTATCATATCATGGAAGATGGTTATCATGGCTCTCATGTAAGTATATCCCCCATGGTGTAATAAAAGTTGTTTTCTCTGTATCTTCTTCATCTATCCATATCTGATGATAACCCGCGAAGCAATCTACAAAGGATTGGAGTTCATGCTTGGCGCAATTGTCGATCAGGATATGTATATTTGGCAGTGAAAAGTCATCCTTGGGTCTTGCTCTATTTAAGTATCGATAGTCAACATATACTCTAACTTTCCCATCTTTCTTCAGAACTGGCACAATGTTGGCTAACCAGGTTGGGTACTCAACCACTCTGAGGAATTTGGCTTTGATCTACTTAGTAAATTCCTCCTTGATTTTCAGGCTCATTTCTGGTTTGAATTTCCTGAGTTTCTACTTCACTAGCAGACACATGGGATTGGTAGGCAACTTATGAGCCACTATGGACGTGCTCAAATCGGTCATGTCATCATGTGACCATGCAAAGATATACTCATACTCCTTTAGGAAAATAATGTACTCCTTTTTCTCTGTCGGTGATAAGTGAATGTTGATGTGAGTCTCCTTAACTGTTTCGGCATCTCCCAAATTTACTGCTTCAAGTTCGTCTAGGTTGGACTTAGGCTTATTTTCAAAGTTCTCAATCTCCCTAACAACTTCCTTAGGTATCTCATCTTCTCCATCCGAGTCGCTATCCTCATCCCGTGTTTCCTCATTACATGTCACAGTCACCGATTCATTAGGAAAACTAATAATAATGCTAGGGACTCGGCGGGCCCGGGATGGTATGGCGGTCCAGTTCTTGATAACAGCTCCCTTCTCCACAATCTGAATAGTGAGGCCTTCTTCCTCCTCCCCCTCAATTATTGCACTACAATTCATGTCTTCATCCTCCAGGAAAAGATTCCTTAGCCCAGCTAATGCTTCTTCTTTTACAGTTCCCCATATTGTATCAGCTTGGTGAAAAGTTTGACCCAGATATGGCACTGGTTTCTCAAGAGGGTAATAAGCTCCACGCCATGGAGATGACCAATCATTTTACTCCTACCATGTATACTGGTATCCGAACCCCAAGTAGTACCATGACTTTTCAGCTGTATTGGTTTGGTGATGCCTTGGAGATTCTTTCCAAGCCCCTTGCTAGATTCATACCCAGACCATGCTAGTATGCTTTCTATTTTGTTGCTCCACCATTTGTTTTTCTCAATGACATTGACAAATTCGATGTGATGATAGGTTTCCCCTCCTAGCCTTCTTCTGTTCCCAATAACTAGGATGGTTTGACTGGTATAAATGGGGTTACTCCTGTCCCCGTGAATGATCACCTCCAGGTGGTTCCATTTGAATCTCCCAGATCAACGGTCCAAATGAGCCCTTTCCTTTTTAATTCCAAATGACCCCTATCTCATTTCAGAGACCCCGCCTCCCTCAAAATCTCTCATCTCCTCTCTTCTCTCTCAACCTAACCCTAATCCCCTTCAATCGCCGCCTCCTTGTCCGGTCATCTCCGGTAACCACCTTTCTACCCCAAGCCTCCAATGGGTCCTCCATCGCTTTTATCGTCATCTCTAAGGCCTTCAAGAGTCCTGTGCCATGCCGCTTTGGATCTAGGGTTTTTGTTTCTGTTGTTCATGGCTTCTCCGGTGTGATTTTGGGCAAACTCACACCATATATGTTATGATCCTTGAAGTTTACAACAGGTTCTTCCATTTATATTTGGGGTTCCTTTGAAACCCTAAATCTCATTTGAATCTCTTAGATCTGTGCTATTTTTAATGCTTTAAATATGTTTCTTCCTATGTTTTGCTCTCTTCTCGAATTTCTTCTGAAAGATCCTCAACTTTAAACCGTTTTACTTTCTTTAAAATTAGGGTTTCTCGGAGTTTCTTCTACACTTGTTTTAACCGATTTTCCTTTATGATTAAACCTCTTTCCTTGCTTATCTTGACTTATCTTATGTTCTTACTACTTTTTAACTCGCCTCTGTTAAAAGCCCTAATTTCTTAGATCGTCTTTGTTTTGTTCTGTGTGTTAGCATGCCTACTTGATTTTGTCAAGTTTTTGTTGGTTACCATGCTTCAAATGAGTTTTCTTCTGAGTCTTTAGCCTATTTTTGTGATTGTTATTCATCTTGATTTGTTCATCTCTTACTTCTTTCTGTCGATATGGCTGACCTTGCATGTTTGCTACATCTGTCTGTTCTTCTCTATTTATATGTTATAATATAGAATCATGACCCCCTCTTGATTTGATTCTAATTTCCTTATTTGATGGTTCGATTGAAAGGTTTTCTTTTAAAACCCTAAAAATCTATTCGTCTATTTAAATCGACCGATTCCATTACTTATTTGATGTAGTACTTTATTTTTTACTGAATCATTCCTTAATTGAAGTTTGCTGAACTTAGTCCTAATTGGCTACCCTATGCTTAATGAACCTTTATTCTTTCCTTACTAGTCATATACTGATTTTCTCTTGCCTTATATACTACCGGTTCTTATCGTTTGAAGTAATTCCCTTAACTTAAGGGAGTACTTGCCTTGATTGTTGACTGACTGATTCTGAATTCCTTAATTCCCATGCTACTATGATTCTTACATTATTTTACCACCTATTTTCAACTATAAATACTCTAGTCTTTCACTAACACAGACACACGAACACTTGGGTTCAAAAACTGCCTCTCTTAATAAAATCTCTGCTCTCTTTCTTGTGCTATTTACTACTGTTAGTCGGCTACTAGCCTTGGCTAATCATTTTTGCTCTCTTGTTCTCTCTTTCTGCTTACTTTTCTCTTCACGGGTATGTCCTAGTTTCAATTTAAAGTTCCAAAAACAACATGCTTCTCTTATTGTTTCAGTTTCTCTTATTTCTAATTTGCTTCTACTTGTGGTTTTGTTGTGAAACTTTTAGTTAAGTTACATTATCTGCGTGTTATTATGTTTTTACTTTCCTTTAGATTAGTGTATTCCCTTATGTGTGTTTCAAAGCATACCTTGCCAATTGTGTTTTTCTTATCGTGTACTTACCATCCTATGAATCCCTAAATCCCTATCACCCCTCTTTGTGTTTCTGTTCTTCCTAACTGATTTGTGACTATGCCAGTGTCAACTATTTCTAACCATGTCTAAACCAGTCCTAAAACTATTACTGGATTATGTGTTTGCAGCCAAATGTCTATGTGTCCCAAACCCCTTGGCCCATGTGTGACTACTGAATTCATTTGGATTCTGTAAACTAGCTGTGTGTGATCTTACCCTAAGGTGTTTGAGCTTTGTTTACTACTCCAGTTTTTTTTTTTCAAACAATCTCTGTTGCTTTACTAATTGCTTTCAAAACAGTTTCTAATACAGTCTTTTAATAAGCCTTTTTCAACTAGTGTCCTGCACTTTTATTTTACTCTTAGTCAATAAGTTCTACCCACTCTAGTATGTGTACTGCCTTGGTATCCTCTTGAGAGCCCTCTGAACTCTGGCATACTAAGGCTGGCCTTTCCAAACTGCACTGGTTCAATTCTTGGTTGCTAAGTCTAGGTGTAAGCATTGCTCGGGGTCCTTGAGACCCTTAGGGAACTTTGATGTACCTAGACTCCAATTTGTCTATGGAATTGAGGCTTATGAGACCATTTGAGGCTTTGGGAAACTTGGACCTAATTGAAGGCACCCTATAGAATACCTTCTTGATTTTCTATTTTACTTATGTAATTCATTCATTGGCCTGTAATAATTTGTAAACAGATATTTAGGGTATTTAGTAAAACAGGGTGGGTAGATGCATACTTTCTGGGGTAATACAGGTAAAGATCCTGCTCTTAAAACATTATTTTTAAAAGTCTAATTGCTTGCATAAATAGAAAACATGCTCATAGGTTTGCTCTCTCGAATCTGATTGTTGTGCCTAAATAGAAATCATGCCAATAGGATTTCACTTTTAAGTTTGTTTGCATCAAGTAGAAATCATGTTCATAAGGTTCTGCATTTTGTCATGTTAGAAACCATGTTTATAGGTTCCAAATAATCATGTCTTAAATCAGTAGATGTCATTCCTATAGGACTCAATTCTGATTCAGTTCTAATGAGCATTCCTGTATGTTGCTGCTAATCGATTAAAATCAGTAATCTGCCTAGATATCATGCCTATAGGGATCTCTACTCGCAATAATGTCTGATAATTTAATTCAGCCTAATAAATCAACTTCACTACCCCTCGTTCATTTTTTTTAAAAAAAAATTGATCTTATCAAGTATTAGGATCTCCTGAAACAAGTTGTTTCAAAATTGCCTCAATCTCATTAGATATCATGCCTATAGGTATTAAAGGAGTCTATTTCAAAACCCTTTTTGTTTCTGCATTAACATATGCACTAGTATTCTGCATATATGAAAGCTTTAGGGAATTTTAAAAATTATATTTCTTCAAAACTGTCTCTGTCGCTTAACGTTTCTGATTCTAACAGGCTTTTAAAAGGAGTCCCTAGGGAATCACTAGGGTATAACTTCTGAGTATAAAAGGTTTTGTCTATTTCTGCATATTCACTTAGATATCCCGCTTTAGTACATTGATTAATAAGACCTTAGTTGTGTTTGAGTCGTGCTGTTTGTATGTTTATTTGAGGAGGAAACTTTGAGCCTCTTAATTTCTCCCATTATGTGTAAAAGTCCTAAATGTTTTGACTATCGCCTTAGAATTTTCACCTTTCTAAACCTTAGGGGTACGTCTGGAACTACCCATAGGTAGAGGTCCTAACTCCCTCCGGGACCATTAAGAAGGGACGGGTAGCGGCACACAA
Source organism: Nicotiana glauca (assembly GCA_026770625.1). Taxonomy (NCBI): domain Eukaryota; kingdom Viridiplantae; phylum Streptophyta; class Magnoliopsida; order Solanales; family Solanaceae; genus Nicotiana; species Nicotiana glauca. The sequence continues at coordinate 14,773 of MU669880.1, read as the reverse complement.
TATGAATCATTGACCAAACACTTGCTTCGCATGACCAATAAGGGGATGGGAAGGGTATACATGGGATATGATGAATACGCAATAAGAATCATTGACCAAACACTTGCTTCGCATGACCAATAAGGGGATATGAAGGGTAGACATGGGATATGATGACTACGTGTTAATGTCACGTGTAGCCCCTCAATGGGGTACATGGATAGGATAAAGGGAGGCATGTAGACAACAATATGCATAGAACACTTAGGAACTTCATAGCGTTTATAGATTAACCAAGATAGTAGGCCATCAGGACATGGAGCAAAGATGTAGAGGATAGAATTAGACACACAAGTAGGATCAACCATATGCATAACATGATCACATAGCAAAAAGAGTAATCATAAATCAACAAACAGGCTTGTCAAGCATCAGATAAACATGTAAAGTGTAGACATACTAGTTGTACATTGAACAGGGCAAAATTTAGGCATGCTTAAACAAAGAAGTGAATAAGAGGATATGTCGGATTCATAAGGAACTAATGCAGGAATGAAACACATAGAGTTTGGGTTTCAATTCCAACAGGCCTTTAAAAGGAGTCCCTAGGCAATCATTAGGGTGTAACTTCTGAGTATAAAAGGTTCTATCTGTTTCTGCATATTCACTTAGATATCCTGCTATAGGATATTGATAATAAGACCTTAGATGTGTTTGAGTCGTGTTGCTTGTATGTTTATTTGAGGAGGAAACTTTGAGCCTCTTAATTTCTCCCATTATGTGTGAAAGTCCTAAATGTTTTGTCTGTCGCCTTAGAATTTTTGCCTTTCTAAACCTTAGGGGTACGTCTAGAACTACCGATAGGTAGAGGTCCTAACTCCCTCCGGTACCATTAAGAAAGGACGGGTAGCAGTACACAATAGGAATCATTGACCAAACACTCGCTTCACATGACCAATAAGGGGATGGGAAATGTAGACATGGGATATGATGAGTACGCATAATATCACGTGTAGCCCCTCATTGAGAAGTCTTTTACCTGACATTGCGCGTGGTGATCCTATAGGATAACCAACCTAGAACCCTCTTTACCCAAATCCTCTCTTTATTTAAACCTTTGTTGTACAACTTGTTCAGACTTTTTATTTTACTACTTTAATTATCCAATGTGCTTTATAACAACTTATTTGATTCAAATATATATATGGACTAATTTGTGAATATAAGTTCGGCCGGGACCCACAATTATGGACCAAGGGGGTGCCTAACACCTTTCCCTCGAGGTTATTTTGAGCACTTACCCTAATCTCTGGTAACACAAACCAACCCAAGAGTTAATCGCTCTAGGTGCCCTAACGCACCATAATCCGTTAGGTGACGACTCTTAAAATACCCAATTCCCAAAAAGAAATTAGTCATCACACCTCGTGAATGTCAAAACCCGGACCTCTTCCCCTGTCAAAAAGGGGAAGGAAAAAAGGGACTCGATAATGGTTATATAAGCGAGTTTGATTAACGACCTCTAAGCGTGCTGCTACCTGTCCCTTCCTTGTGGTTCTGGAGGACCTTAGGACCTCTAAATCTGGGTAGTTCTAGACAAACCTAAGGTATTTAAAAGGCAAAAATCTAGGCGACAAATAAATAACATGTAGAACAAGCAAATAGTGAAAAAGCAGTTAAAAGGCTCGTGTTAACCTCCACATGTATATAGGCAAATAAACAGCACGTCTAAAACACATATTCAAGTAATTTCTAGAAAGAATCCTAGGACAGGATATCTAGGTGAACATTAACACATAGATTTTGCAACAATATTTCAAAACTCAATGTCAGGGTCCAAATCAGTTATTGAAACGCAGTTTCTAGTTTTATATAAGGACATTAATAACCTAAGGCTTGCCTAGGCGTGAGGACTATATGTAATCACAATTACATGAACTATTTGAGTAGTCTGAGGAATTGTTCAACCTACAAACATGTTGTTCTAGGTGACACAAATTTTTAACAGGTAATTTGCACCAGTGTTTAGAGACATGATACCTATGCGCGAGTCCGTTTTAAACCTTTTCATGGACAACTATTGATTTAATCGAAATAGGTGTGGTTCAAACAGATGCAAACAGAGTTTCTAAGAACATGGTATCTAATGCATATAGAAATAACAAATTTTATTAAGATTATTTAATAGTAGGAAATCTATGTGATAGTGCTTGCGAAGAAATAGGAATTGAGCATGCAACATGGTGAAGCAATAAACGTGAAGGCCCTAAAAATAGAATATTTAATGCACAGGTTCAACAAGGTTTAAATGAACACATCAATCCTACAACATGGATTCTAATGCATATTTGCAGAATATAAAGTCTATAGCATGTTTTCCTACCCAGTTTTACCCACAGTATCATACAACTACCTCCCTTTTATTAGTTACCCTAATATCTATTTACAAATTATTATTACAAGCCGAAATTGAATTTTATAAATAAAATGTAAAGTAATACTATAGGGAGCCTGAAGCAGTCCCAAAATAAACCTGGGAGTACCAGGCCTTCAATATGGTCTCAAATGCTCAGAAATCTCAAAGCCAACAAGTGTTTTGGTGTGTCAGAGTTCTCTAAGGACCTCAAGGATCCCAGATAGTGCTCACACCAAGACGTTTCTCAAGAATGGACTGCAGTGTGGAAGAGCCAGCCCTCATATGCCAGAGTTCAGAGAGATCTCAAGGACCCCTAAGTAGTACACATACTAGAGGGGCAGAACTTAATAACCTAAGAGTAAGTGAGAGTGCTTGACATAATTTCAAAGACTTAGTGAAAATAGTTTAGGAGTGAAAAAAGTTTCTCTAGAATACATCAGGTTTGGGAAAATACTAGGAATGAAAGCCAGTTTTTAGAAGAGTACTAGCAGTATTTGAAAACAGTTTGGAAGAGAGCAAATTCAGTAGATAGTCAATAAGTGTGACGACCCGGCCGGTCATCTTAAGAATTAATGCCCCGATCCCCTATTAACTTCTTTCCCCATGTTCATTTATGCTATTTTGATTTGCTGGGATGTTCAGTTTTGGGTTTCGAAGAGTTTTGGGACACCCTAAATGAGAGCTAAAATGTTAGAAAGTTGACCGTAGTTGGAACAGTGTGAAGACGACCTCGGAATGGAATCTGATGGTTCCGTTAGCCTGTTGGATGATTTCGGGCTTAGGACATGTTCGGATTGTATTATGGAGGTTCGTAGCTAATATAGGCTTGAAATGCCGAAAGTTGAATTTTTGAAGTTTTCGGTTCGATAGTGAGATTATGATCCGAGGGTCAGAATGGAATTCTGAATGTTGGAGTAGCTCCATAGTGTTAAACGTGACGAGTGTGCAAAATTTCAGGTCATTCTGACGAGGTTTGATAGACTTTTTTATCAAAAGCGTGTTTTAGAGCTTTTTGGAATTCTTAGGCTTGAATCCGATGAAAAATTGGTGTTTTGGATGTTGTTTTGAGCATTTCGAAGGTGGGAACAAGTTTGAATGATGTTTTGAGATTGGTTGGAATGTTTGGTTGATATCCCCGGGGCCTCAGCGAGTTTCGGATGGTTAACAGATCAAAATTTGGACTTGTGCAGGTGTTGGAAATTTTCTGCTTCACTGTCTGGTTTTCTTATTCGCGTTCGTGAGAGGGCCTCGCGTTCGCGAAGAGTAAAATCTAGACTTAAACATTTTGTTCTTCGCGTTCGCGAGAGGGCATCGTGTTCGGGAAGAGTATAGTCTGGACTTGAACATTTTGCTCTACGCGTTCCCGAAGAGTAAATTTTGGACTTGCACATTTTGTTCTTCACGTTCGCGAGAGGTCATAAAAGTCTGGACGGAATGTCAAGCTCTGAAAATGGGGTAAGTTTCGAGAGATTTTCAGAGTGAACAACGGGGTAAGTGTTCTTAATTTAATTTTGGTTAGATTACTTGAATCTATTACATGTTTTGGCATTAAATCCGTGGATTTAGTTGGAAAAGTTTAGAAAACCCTCTCAGGTAGATTTGAGGATTTCATGACCGAAATGTTATGGGATTTGGATAATTTTGGTATAAATGAACTCGTGAGAGTGTGAGGATTCTAGGGGTATTTTGGTCAGTTTACCTAATTTTGCGTATTTGCTTAGAATTAATTGTAGAATAAGTTACTATAAGTGTTATTTACATTATGCAATTGAATTGAATAGATTTGGTCCATTTGGAGTCGAATACTCGTGGCAATAACGTGGTTTTGGATTGATTATAGAGCCGGTTCGAGGTAAGTGGCTTGTCTAACCTTGTGTGGGGGACTCTCCCCTTAGGGTTTGTATTGTGGTAATTGAAATGCCTTGTACGTGAGGTGATGAGCGCGTACTTGTGCTAATTGTTGAAAATCCTATTTTTCGTTAAATAGCCTTGGTTGTATTTTTCCTTTCTTATTTACACTACTTGGAATTTAAGCCTGTTGTTAGTCTAGAGAAGCATGTCTAATTGACTTAATTGATTTACTTGATCAAAATGCCTTATTTGGATTATGTGCAACATGTTAGGCTAGAAATACATGCTTTACCTTAATATGGAACTTGAAATAAATTGTGTATTCTTCGTGTCGTTGTTGTGTGTTTACTTTGGGACTACGAATTATATTCCGGGAGATCCCCCTGTACATTTATATTTGGGACTACGGATTGGTATTTCGGGAGATCCCCTTGTACATTTATATTTGGGACTACGGATCGATATTCCGAGAGATCCACCTCCACATTTACATTGGAACTACAGGATTGCGTCCGGTAGATTCCCCCAGTACTGAGTATTTACATTTGGGTCTACAGAACGGGATCCTGGTAGACCCCCGGCTGTTATCTCTGCATTGAATTGTATTTTCCTTTCTGTCATTATCTGTCTTTGTTCTAGTTGTTGTTGTTCTTCTATTTTGGTTATCTCTCACAGTTGCACTCAGTTATACTGTCTTATTCTATATTATTTTATCTCGTATTTCTTTTATCTCAGTAGGGCCCTGATGTTCCTCATCACTGCTCAACCGAGGTTAGGCTTGGCACTTACTAAGTACTGCTGTGGTGTACTCATGCTCTTTCTGCGCATGTTTTTCATGTGCAGATCCAAGTACTTCTATCCAGTCTTATCGCTCCTGTGGCGAGGCGACTGCTCTAGCGACTTCGAGGTATATCTTCCACATCCGCATACAGATGATTCTCTTTCTATTCCTGTACCTAGTATTTAGCCCTTCTGTACTTTATGTTCTTGTTAGACATTCCAGAGTTAGAGCTATGTAGTATTTTTTAGCTTGTGATTCATGGGTTTCTGGGTTTTGGGAGTATGTATTAGGTTTGAGAAGTTAAGTATTGTGTATGCCAAGCGGCATTTTATATATCGTTTATTTCAATTATTTTTTATTTTGATTATTTCTTCCGTAAGTTTTGCTTATGTTCTACATTGTTAGGATTACCTAGTCGTAGAGATTTGGTGCCATCACGATAGTTCACAGAGGGCGAACAGGGGTCGTGACAAGTTGGTATCAGAGCTCTGGGTTCGTAGGAGTCATAAATCACAAGTCGGTTTATTAGAGTCTCATTGATCGGTACGGAGACATCTGTATTTATGTATGAGAGGCTATGTAACCGTTAGGAAAATTTCACTTTATTTCATTCCTTATCATGCGACATTTATTCAGTTTGAAGCCTATATCATATGTTCTTTTTGCATCCACTCGTGTATTGCAATTGCGCACTCGGTATCAATTATGCACCAATAGTTTGTGATGCTACAGAAGGATTATAAGGGAGCCAAGAATTGCTCAACCATTGTTACCATGTGTCATCCATATCGATAGTGCAGGAGTTTTGAGAGATCATTCAGTTGTGCACATGAAGGTGCAGTAGGTTTTGACAATTGCTTGATAAGTACGATCTTAAAAAGGTTTACTTAATTGCCTAATCATCACGATCATGGTAAGGTCACGAGGTGGATGTAGATCTGAAGATAGTTGGTGGTATTAGTGACTACGTGGTTCATATGAGATTTCTATTTAACGAAAGGTACAACTAGCAACCGAGATGCTGGAGGAAGTGAGTTTAAGTGTCATAAGGATGTCATGCACCAAATAAATAGATTGAGGTGTCTTATGATAGTGTCATACGAGCGATAAAGATTAGTATTGTGGATTATCGGAATGTATCCTATGGCTTTGCGCCAAGTGAAGGAAGTCAATTATCAACGATCAAATTGTGGGGTCATGTGTCATATCAGTTTTGGCCTGAGATGTATTTCTGTGGTATTAAAAGGTCCTTTGAAACTTGTATATTAGTAAAAGCTGAGATTTGTATGGGATTGATGCAGGGGCATGGAAACAATTTCAGAATACTCGTAGTGCTCCAGTTAATCAGGGCACTCACTTGGGACAGTCATCTTTTTAATGCACCACTGCTATATGATTCTTACGATGGTTATTCTATTTATCCGGGACAAACTCAGTATGAGCAGCCGAACTGCAGATGGGTTGTTATGAATGTGGTGATACTAAGAACATCAGGAGAGATTGTCCCAGACTTGGGAGGAATATTTTTCATCATAACACTCACCCCACACACTCCATTATAATTACTAATCTACATACACTATAAGTTAGAGATGGAGAACAATCGGGTAGATGGCTCCTAAGAGATGGGGACCCGACCCATTGATATAATTGCTATGGTATGACTGATGTCACTACACCAGATGGTGTCATTACAAGTATGATCTCAATGTGATTATAAAGTAACAATTTCATTAAATCGACTCGGTTCTGAGTATCGAGGCAAGTCCTCTTAATATGCTCCATTCATGAGTGATCTTCGTAATCCTGAAATCTACTTATATGAATACTCATGTTGGGTTAATATATGGAGATAGCTATTTCTATCATTATGTGTTGGTCACTAAATATAGTTGTAAGGCTAAAAGTGACTTTATATTACTTACTACAGTGGGTTTTGATATGATTTCAGGATAATTAATTTCAATTGTGAATTATATGCCCTGTCGGTATGAGGGTTCATTATATATGGTGATTTTGTTTGACGAAAATTATTTAAAAGAAGAAAGAAAGGAAATAAAAAAAATTCAGTTGGCCCAATGTGCAAATACTTGTGATTCAGATTTGAGGACGAGATCCTCACATTTTTATATTATGTGAAATATTTTAAATCGGGCTACAAGCTACGGTGGATGTTATATAAGGACGAGGTCCTGGTGGTGAAACATTTATGTGTTTAAACTCTCCATTTGTGAAATTAAAAATTTGTACTATATTTTAATAGGAAGTCATGCATGTTAGGCTTAATTGACAATTCTTGTATATTTTCTGTTCATATTCAGCCAATTTATATTGTAAACGTTTAGTTTTAGCCTATGAGATGGGCGCTCAGATGGCGTTAAATGTGACTCGTTAATTCGGGTAAAGTAATTATGAGGTCTCCATGCTCGTTGTGAGTAAAGTGGAGGTTTGAAACGTGAGTTTGTTAACATAAGGTTAATTGGCAATGTGGTGATTTATGAACAACTATTATGGTCAGAGACGTGGTTATGGGCATGCATATGATGTGTTTCATGTCCAAATATCATTATGATAATGTCGTACTTGTAATGCGGAGTTTAGAGTTGTTGATATATACATTGTGGTGAATTATTGAGTTATGGATGTGTTAGGGTTTTTTTGGTGTTACTCAGACAGGTGGATAGTCCCAATTACAGAGGAGACTCTGCCAAAATTTCTAAAAAATTTGGGATTTAGAAATTTTTTTGGGACATTAAGATATGTGAAGAAAGAGATAAGTTATATTGTATATTTGAGGACGAATGACCCTAAGTGGGGGAGAATGTAACATCCCCCCAAAAAAAATTTGAAGTATTTAAGCGCTATTAAAAGTTGAAGTGTGTTTGAATAAGACTAATGCAGTGTGATGATGTGGAATTTGGGTCCTCTGACAAATGTTAGATGTTGAAGTTTGGGTCCTGGCCTAAGATCATGGACTAAGGATGAGGTGAGACCTTCAGCTAAGTCGTAGGACCCGTTAAAGGAATTTGCTTGATAAGGGTTTTATTCGTCCCAGTGCATCACCTTAGGGTGCTCCATTCCAGTGGACGGAAGAGTGCGAGGCGAGCTTTCAGAAGCTCAAGACAGCTTTGACTACATCCCCAGTTTTGATATTACCTACAGGTTCGGGATCTTATATTGTCTATTGTGATGCCTCGAGGATTGACCTTGGAGCGGTATTGATGCAGGATGGTAGAGGATTGCCTATGCGTCCAGACAGTTGAAGGTACATGAGAAGAATTATCCTGTCCACGATCTCGAGTTAGCTGCTATTGTTCACGCCTTAAAGATCTGGTATCATTATTTGTACGGTTTGCCTTGTGAGTTTTATACTGATCATTGAAGTCTGCAACATCTATTCAAGCAGAAGGATCTTAATTTGTGCCAGAGGAGGTGGTTAGAGTTGCTGAAGGACTATGATATCACTATTTTGTATCACAAAGGTAAGGCCAATGTGGTGGCCGATGCTTTGAGTCGCCTGGCAGAGAGTGTGAGCACGTGATTTTTACCTTATATATGAGTTACTCCCATAAAATTCAAATAAAACAATTTTCCTTTATTTTACAATTTGTGTGAATTTTGTGTTGATTGTTTGCATGTTATTTGCGTATGATAAATAAAAAAATACAAAATATGCATTTAGAAACTAATTTCACATGTAGTAGATATTAATTCATTTTAAAAATTAAAGAAAAAAAAATCAAAATAACATCTTTATGTTTTAGTTGAAAAATTATCATAAAATAGAAGTTAATTAATTAAACAGAATACAAAAGAAAATAAAATATNAAAATACATACAAAATAGTTTGGGCCAATTAATACCCAGATTAAGGACAACATAACAGGCCCCAAATAGACCAAAACGACCCAGGCCCAAGTAGTATACACCCGGTCCAGTCCGAAAAAACCAAAACGACGCCGTATGCGTCAAACTAATCCCAACCGTTCGACCATCTTAATCCAATGGCCAGAAATCGCCCCAACCCTTTAATGTATTAATCATACATACATAC
>MU669879.1:4289-44536 GCA_026770625.1 Nicotiana glauca | reverse complement strand
TCTCTTTCTCAAGAAGAGTCAAGACCCACTAAGCTAGACTTAGTGTTTGCAACCACCAAATCCAAGTGAAAACATGCAATCAACCCAAATACCAAACACCCAACATCATCCAAGTATTAAGCAAAAACACCCATTAATTACCCATGCTAGGGTTGAGCCACAACCCTAGCTAATGGGTTTAGCTAGACATGGAAGAAGCAAAAAATGAAGAAATACTAGAAGAAATTAACATAATTATTAACTACAAGCTTAATCTACTTGAATCCACGTTAATTACAAGAGAAAATTGCCTAAAGTAGGCTAATATGAAGTGTCTCGTGCTCAGCAGCTCAGATAGATTACAAAAACTGCTTCTAGAAAAATAAAATATTCTATTTATACTACACAGGAAAAACCGAACAAAAATACCCCTGAGGGTCTGACGCGGACCACATAGAAATGACATGCGGCCGCATAGAGCAACTTGTCTTCAAATCGTGCTTCTGGACTTGAGGATGCAGACCGCATAGAAATGCCACGCGGCCGCATAGGTTGAGTCAAGCGGACCACGTGGAAATGGTGCGCGGCCGCACATGTTGAGTCATGCGGACCGCGTGGAAATGGTGCACGACCGCACAGTAGAATTTTGTCCCATTTTGACTCTCTGAACTTTTACCCACGCGGACCGCACTGATTTGGTGTGCGGCCACGTGTGATTTTGCCTTGAATATCTTAGCCTCTGATCAATCATCATTGTGGACCGCGTGGAAATGGATGCGGTCCGCATGGGTTTTCTTCACAATTGCTGGTTCTTTGAACTTTCCTGCGCGGCCGCACATCAAAATAGTGCGGTCCGTGCAGGCCACCAATTTCCTCACTTTCAGTCATCTTTTGACGCTTGGCAGATTTCACTTCTTTTGAGCCGATTTGTGATATTTATCATCTAGTCGCTCAAACCTGCAATCAACCGCAACTTGAAAGCAATTTCGGACTAATTTAGAGCAATTTATGCACAAAGCTCAGGTAAGAAGGGGTATAAAACATGCATAGTTCATAGTTATCAAGCCTCCCGAGGCATCGACCTAGGAGTCCGAGTCTGATATGCGGAGCCGTTATCCCCACCATTTCCCCGACTCAGGTACTTCTTTCTTCTGTCCGTTCGAGGACGAACAGTTGTTTTAGAGGTGAAGAATGTGACGACCCAAAGGTTCATCACCTGTTTTCCTATTCATTCCGTGCTTTTGAGGCCTTGAAAACCTTATTTTATAGGCATCTCGATTTGCGTGCACAGTCTGGACGTGTAGCCGGAAAACCTAAATGTGAAATTCTGTGAAAATGCTAAAATTTGGTATTAAAATGAATAATTTTGATTTTGGTAAATATTTTGAATAAACGGACCTGGACCCGTGATTTGACGATCCCAGAGGGTCAGTAGAAAATTCTGGGACTCTGGCGTATGCCCGGAATCGAATTTCGAGGTCCCAAGCCCGAGAAATAAATTTTTGAGTAAAATTGTTTTTCTGAAATTATTAAGGAAAATTGAAATGAAAATCGATTAGAACGTGTTGGTATCGGGCCCGTATTTTGGTTCCGGCGCCCAGTACAGGTCTTATATATGATTTAAGATATTTCTATGAAGTTTGGTTGGAATCGGATGTCGTTTGACGTGTTTCGGACTATAAGTTCTAAATTTGAAAATTTACGAAGTTTGAAGAAAAACTATTGATTTTGAGGTTTGATGTTATCTTGGCGATTTAATTGCACGGTTAAGTTCGTAGGATGTTGTTAAGTTAGTATATGTGATTGGTTAGGAGCCCGAGGGCTCGGGAGTGTTTCGGGGGTGTTTCGGAGTGATTTCAACTTAGGAAAATTGCAGGTTTTTACTTCAGCCGTTGCATGTCCTTTTTACTCTTCGCGTTCGCGACTCCCCCCTCCACGTTCGCGAAGCTTTGAGTTTTACGTCCATCGTGTTTGCGCTCCTGCCTCGCATTCGCGCAGAGTCATTTGACTCTGAGGACTCAGCTTCCTTTTTCCTCTTCGCGTTCGCATTTACACACTCGCGAACACGTAGGCTTGCAGATCTCTTTCATCGCGTTCACGTATAGGTCTACGCGTTCGCATAGACCAAGTCCTGGACCCCCAGCCTTTTTCTCTTCACGTTCGCATCCTTTACATCACAAACGCGATGGATTTTTGAGTCAACCCTTTGCGAACGCGTCCTTCTTAATGCGAACGCGAAGGGCAAATTTTGCGAAAGTTATATTTTAATTTCCAGAATCAGTGTATTGCGGGATTTTCATAAAAATACACGAGCTCCTTCTTCTCCAAGGTCTTTAGGCATCCATTGAAGCTCCCTTTCACCAAAAATCCTTGGGTTAGTAAATCTTATCTCGTTTTCTTCATTTTCCATCAATATTTGTTGAATTCCTAAGCCTAAAACATGTAATCTAGGGTAGAAAGTGGGGGAAATGGGTAGAGTTCGGGTTTTTTACTTTTTCTTGATTTAGACCTCGTTTTGGGGTCGAATTTGAGAATAAATTATATATTCGAGCTCGTGGGTGAATGGGGGATTTGTTTTTGGTCCGAACCTCATCTTTTGACCAAGCGGGCCCGGGGGCGATTTTGGAATTTTTGGGAAGAAAGCTTGGAAACCTATAATTAGACATTGAGTTTGATTTGCTTAGCATATATTGATATTATGAAGTCATTATTGTATAGATTTGATTGAGTTGGAGCCGAATTCGAGAGGGAAAGCAGTGGTGGTGGATTGATTTGGCCGTGAAAGTCGAGGTAAGTGTTTGGTTTAACCCTAGCTTGAGGGAATAGGAGTTGAGTCTTGTTTGTTACTTGGTTATTGATCAAGTACAATGTATAGGCATGGTGACGAGTATCTATACATTGGTGTCTAGCATGACCGTGAGTCTTTATTTGCAGATTGTTGGTCGTTGTTATGTCTTCCATGCTTAATTGATGACTTTTATATGTTGTAAAGGCCTTGTGATAGAAATTGTGATCTTGGAACTTCGTGGAGCATTGGCTCGGCTTGAAATACAAATTGTGAAGGTGTAGGAGATAAGTAACTCCTTGGAGCTTGGGCTCAAGTGATATTGTGAAATACTAGATGAAAGTGAAAGAAAGAGAAGAGTTAATGATTTATTCCCTTGCCGGGACGTTGTGGTTATTGATGTAGTACCCTTGCCGGGTTCTTATTTGTATGTTTGTGTACCCTTGCCGGGGCTTCCATTCTTGTTTTATTATTTCCCTTGCCCTTGTTTGTGATTTTTGATTGGGTGAGGAAGAGTGTTAAAGCACGAAGGGTGATGTCGTGCATTGAATGATATTTGTGGATCGGGTTGCGCGCCACAACAATGTTAAATGATATGGATCGGGTTGCGCGCCGCAACAATGTTAAATGATATGGATCGGGTTGCGCGCCGCAATAATGTTAAATGATATGGATCGGGTTGCGCACCGCAATAATGTTAGATGATATGGATCGGGTTGCACGCCGCAACAATGATGTATATATAGTACGGGTTGCACGCTGCAACAGTGTTGTTATATATTGGGATCGGGTTGCGCGCCGCAATAATTATTGATACAAGTGTGTTTATTTGGGTATTTGGTTCTTGTCCGCTGTAAATTCCAAGCTGTCCTTAGATTGTTATTCTGGATTTACTATTAATATTGTTATCTCCCCACAGCATGATCCCCCTCCCATATTGTTTACTAGTCTTGTATTTTCGATTCCGCTATATATGTATATAATTGAACAGGTTTATATGGTAGTCTAGTCTTGCCTCGTCACTACTTCGCCGGGGTTAGGATAGACACTTACCAGCATATGGGGTCGGTTGTGCTGATGCTACACTCTGTGCTATTTGCACAGGTCCAGGTTTCGAGTAGCAGAAATAGCAGTATTAGTACGAGAGTAGGCCTTCTGTCCAGTGAGACCCGAGGTAGCCTTGCAGGCGTCCGCAGGGCTGACGTCTCCCTTATTCTCCCTTTTTAGTTTGTTGCCTCCTTGTATTTGAGACAAATAACTTATGTGTTCTTTCAGACATTTGTATTTAGTATTTCTTAGTAGTTCGTGAGTATTGTGACACCAGTCTTGGGTAGAGGCTTATATTTACTATTCCGCATTTTGATTTAGTATCTATGATTAAGACTTCCTCTACTGTTTAATTTCGTTGTTTTTATATTGTTGCTATAAATTGTTAAAAAGGGCCTATGTTGTAAACGAAAGGTAATTAAATTTGGCTTGCCTAGCTTCTACGAGTAGGCGCCATCACGACTCCCGAGGGTGGGAAATTCGGGTCGTGACAACAGGACTAAGACAGTATACATGGAGAGTACAATGCCGAGTCGAGGTAAGTGAGCATGGACGTGAGGCTTGAATCACAGGTCATCCCCATGAGGGGCAGTTTCAAGTACCTAGAGTCGATTATCCAGGGGGATAGGGAGATCAATGAGAATGTCGCACAATGTGAAGGGGTGGAGTGGATGAAATAGAGGTTAGCATTTGGAGCACTGTGTGACAATAAAGTTCCATTGTTGCTTAAAGGTAAATTTTATAGAGCAGTAGTTAGACCAGCCATGTTGTATGGGGTAGAGTGTTGGCCCGTTACGAACTCACATATCTAGAAGGTGAAAAAAGCAGAAATGAGGATGTTGAGGTGGATGTGCTGGCACATTAGGATGGATAAGATTAAGAATGATGTTATTAAAGAGAGAAGGTGGGCATGGCTCCTATGGATGACAACATGCGGGAAGCGAGCCTCAGATGGTTTGGGCACGTACAGAGAGAAGCCCGGATGCCCCGGTAAGAAGGTGTGAGTGGTTGGCTTTGGCGGGTACGAGAAGAGATAGAGGGCGACCTAAGAAGTATTGGGAGAAGTGATCATACAGGACATGACGTGGCTTCAGATTTTCGAAGACATGGCTCTTGATAGGAAGGTGTGGATGTCGAGCATTAGGATTGTAGCTTGGGAGGTAGTTGAGCAATTTCTACTTCGTACCGGGTGTAAGGCTAGCCTGATTAGTTTTTTTCTTAGATTTCCAGTGGTTAATGTTGTGTTCACACTATTTTTTCATTTTCCATAGTATAGGGCATTATTTACTTGTTATTGTTATTATTTTTCATTTATTTTTTTGGTTCTTATGTCTCTGTTATTATTTCTATGTTCTGTTGATGGTAATGATATATTTGTCTCTTTTCATCTTCTTGAGCTGAGGGTCTTTCGAAAAGCCCCTCTACTCCCTCAGGGGTAAGGGTAAGGTCTGTGTACTCACTACCTTCCCCATACCCCAATTGTGAGATTCCACTGGATTATTGTTGTTGTTGTTATTGTTGAATTATGTATAAATTCTTTCCCAAATAAAATAAATTTTTGCATATGAATATTAAAACGAATAATTTAATCTTTTCTATTACTTATATATTTTCTCTTGCTTGCAATAGTGCTAAACTTCTTTAATGTTAATAAAATATTTCTGTGTCAAAGTTGGAGCTAAGATAACAGACTATCCTCCATTGTTGTCTGACCTTGAGCTCGTATAGAGAGAAGAAAGGAAGATTCTAGAGAGATGATATAAAATGGGAAAGCTTCTGTAATGTTTTCATTAACTAACTTGAGTACTTATACACGTAAAAGAAAAAAATAATAATAAAGTGTTACAGTTGTATGACAACTAATTACCAGACTACCCTTATAACTAACTCAACTCCTAAGCTAACCAGCTGACTAACTAACTCAATTCACAAATAAATATAATGCAACAATATACTACAACTCTATAATCTCAATACCCACCCCCCTCAAGTTGGAGGTGAGCAACTCACTGCCAATTTGTGAAGAAGATCTGAATGCTTGATCCGGGTAAGAGCCTTTAAAAAAATGTCAGCTAGCTGATCATGAGTATAAATATGATGAAGTGCAATTAGACCATCATGCAGCTTGTTTCTCACAAAGTAGCAATCTACTTCTATGTGCTTTTTCCTCTCATGGAACACAGGATTCTTAGCAATGTGTACAACTGTCTAGCTATCAAAAAAAACTGGAATAGGATCAGTACATGAAAATGTTAGTTCTTCTAACAATCTCTGCAACAATACCAATTCTCCAACCACCTTTCTCAATGATTTGTACTCTACTTCTGCAGAAGACAATGAGACAGTAGTCTGCTTCTTTGATTTTCAGTTAATATGACTGCCTCCAAGGAGTACAAGATACCCACTTACAGATCTCCTTGAATCAGGATTTGCTACCCAATTCGAGTCACAATAATCTATGACTTTGTAAGAGGGATCATTAGATAGAAAAATTCCTAGAGTGGAGTCATTCTTCAGGTACCTAAGTACAAGCACAACAACCTTAAGGTGGGGATTTCTTAGTGCTTGCATAAATTTGCTTAAGTGTTGTACACTGTATGTGTGAGGAAGTTGAGCAGCAAAATAACCCAGACAATCATACTCTTTCAATAGGTCAGTGGTGGACTTCCTTTGGGAGATCAATATTCCATCATCCTTATAGAGCATCTCTAGCCCCAAAAAGTGGTGTAACTTGCCTAAGTCTTTTATTCTTAACTGACATACAAGTAAGTCTTCAGTGCTTTAAATTCCTCAAGGTCAGTCTTAGTGAGGATCATATAATCAACATATATAGCTACCGGGACTGATGAATCACCTTGCTTTTTATAATACAAGGAGTAATCATTAGTTGAATGTTTGAAACCTCTAGAATACGAGGACTCTATCAACTTATCATACCACTATCTACTGGCTTGTTTGAGTCCATACAGAGACTTCCTTAATCTGCACACAAGCTGTGTGTTCTCTACCATTAGGCCCTGTAGGATTTCCATGTGCACTTCTTCATGTAGGTTCCCATGGAGGAATGCATTATTCACATCCAGCTGATAAAGATCCTATCCTTTCTTTACTGCAGTGTTGATCAGGGATCTACCAGTGGTCATCTTCACCACCGAAGAAAAAGTTTCTGTATAGTCAATCCCATTTTCCTTTGTATATCCCTTCACCACAAGTATTGCTTTGTACTTTTCCACACTTCCATCTACTTTGTGTTTTATTTTGTACACCAACTTGCACCATATGGTGTGACCTGGCCGGTCGTCTCATGATTTACCACTCTATTTCCCCTATTTCTGCTTCTTTATGTTTAGTTATCCGTGTTTTGTACTATAGGATTGATCACATCGAGTCCGAAATGATTTTGGTGAGGTTTGAGACACTTAGTCTCTTTTAAGAAGGTTTTAGATGAAAAAGTCAATCAAATGTTGACTTGTGAGTTAGACGGCTCGGATGTGAGTTTCGATGGTTCTGTTAGCTTCAGGAGGTGATTTTTGACTTAGAAGCATGATCGGAATGGGTTTTGGAGGTCCGGAGTAGAATTAGGTTTGAATTGGCGAAGTTGATATTTTGGCGACTTCCGATTGATAGGTGAGAATTTGATATAGGGGTCGGAATGGAATTTTGAGAGTTGCAGTAGCTTTGTTCTATCATTTGGGATGTGTGTGCAAAATTTCAGGTCATTCGAACGTGGGTGGGTTGTGTTTTGATCAAAAGCGTATTTTCGAAGATTTTTAGAAACTTAGGCTTGGATCCAATGTGTTTTGGGTGATTTGATGTTGATTGAGGTGTTTTGATGATTGGAAACAGTTTTAATAGGTTTAAAGAAGTGTTGGTGCTTTTGGTTGAGGTCCCGGGGGCCTCGGGGTGATTTCGAGTGCTTAACGGAGAAGTTTTATGTTGATTGCAGCTTCAGATTTTGCCGTTTCTGGTGTTTTCAGACCGCAGGTGTGGTGTCGCATATGCGGGAGAGGAACCGCAAAAGCAGTTTTAGAAGAAATGTCTGGAACCGCAGATGGGGTAGAGGGCCCGCACCTGCGGAGCCGTAAATGCGACGAGTGCACCGCAGATGCGGTTCTGGTCCCTTAAGTGAATTCTACAGAAGCGGTTGGTTAGATCGCAAATGCGGTACTGCAGAAGTGGATTTTTGACCACAAATACGTAAAGTCCGGGGTAGACCATATATGTTATTTCATTTCGCGATTTTGGGTTATTTCACCAATGTTGCCTTCGACCTTGGAGCTTTTTGGGCGATTCTGAAGAGAGAAATCAAGAGACTTCTTTAAGGTAAGGAATTTTGGACCTAAAACTTAATTCTATGGTTGTATTTCATGAGTTTAGGGCTGTAATTAAAGGAATTAAAGGGCAAAAATGGAGGATTATGGCTTGATTTAACAGGCCTTTAAATGGGGATTTGATGGGTCATTTAGACTCCGATTTTAGTATTTTTGATATGTACGAACTCATGGGGAGATAAGGAACCTATTAGTGTAAAAATTTCTGAGTTTCAAGAAGTGGTCCCGGGGTTCGGGTTTTAATAATTTTAGTTTTTTTGGTATTTATTGATTATTTTTGCTTGGGCCTTGTTCTCTTAGCATATTTTGACGTCTTCGTTCTGATTTTGTATAGATTCGACGCATGTGGAGGCCAATTTGAGGGGCAAAGGCATTGCGAGCTAGAGATTTAGCCGGTTCGAGGTAAGCAATGATTGTAAATGATGTTCTGAGAGCTTGAAACCCCAGATTTGCATATCGTAGTGCTATATTGAGGTGAGCCACACACTTGATGACGAGCGTGGGGTTGTGCACTATTTGGGACTATGACTTGGTCTGTCCCAATTGATGATTTTTTCGTGTATTTGATTGAAATCTACTTGTTGTCATCATTATTTGGGCTGAATGCCATATTTGGATTTTGTGACAATTATTTGAACCCTTCGGGGATTGTTGTTGATATTTTCTCACTGTTTTGAATTTATACTTGAACTCAGTTATGTTATTTTCATTGTTTTTAAAAACTCAGCCATGTCCACTTAGTTTTAATACTCAAATGATATTTAAATGATGTTTCGGGCTGAGAAAATACTGTTTTACTGTTGCCCGAGAGGCTTATATGATTTTTGACTAAGTAAGGTCGAGGGCCTGTATTGTGAGGATATCTCTTGGGTCAGGCTGCACGCCGCAGCGGTGATACACTGATTTTGATTATGAGTCCGAGGGCTTGAGATTATACGCCACGAGGTGGCTTGATATTGATATGAGGTCGAGGACCTGTTTATGATGCCACGAGATGGCTTGATATTGTTCTTAGGCCGTAAGGTGCCCCTCCAGGAGTGTGTGCACCCCCAGTGAGTGCAGGTACCCATTGTGACGTGAGATATAGCCCGAGGGGCTGGTATTGTTCTATGTGGTTGCTCGTGGGGCTGATATTGTTCTCTGTGATTTCCCGAGGGGCTAGTACCGTTCTGAGATATTGTCCGAGGGGCGGATTTGTTGATATTGTGCCTGAGGGGCAAAGCTTATATGCTTATCTTTCTTATTTGCCTATCACTTACTTGTTTAGTTGCGTATTTGTGCCCGATGGGCAGATTTCTGTGCTTATCTTCTTTAGTTGTTCTGCATTCATTTGCGTAACTATTGAAAAAGTCATTTTTAAAGAAGTTTAAATTGAGCTAAGATGTTTTAAGGGATTTTAAAGCTTCATTGCTTTCTACTGGCTTTTGAAACTGCTTCTATACAGCATGTTGATGCTCTTTTCATGATTTCTTACCATTCAGACTTTAGTTATGATTATTACTCACTGAGTTGGCAGTACTCATTTTACTCCATGCACTTTGTGTGTAGATTCAGGTATTTTTCTGAGCTTGGTGGTAGTTGTCATTGGAGTTAGCAAGGTAGCTGCCTGGCGATCGCGGCTTTGCTTTCTCCCTCTTTATTCCTCCTTATGTAATATTGCAATTTTTTTTACCATTTCAGTCTTGTCTTGACTAGGCAATTGTAGTAGATGCTCATGACTAGTGACACCCCAGTATCGGGCTGTGTTGGGTTGTTTTTCGCAAATTGTTTTGTATTATCATCATTATTTATGAGATTATATCATGATTTAGACGTAATGCTTATTGTTAAATTGCTTAAAAACTGGATTGGAAATGTGTCGGCTGGCCTTATCTTCATGAGAGGCGCCATCACGACTGTGTTTGAGTTTAGGGTTGTGACAAGTTGGTATCAGAGCCTAGGTTACATAGGTCTTATGAGTCAGGAGCAGGTTTGGTAGAGTCTCGCGGATCGGTATGGAGACGTCAGTGTTTATCCTCTAGAGGCTGCAGAACCTTTAGGAAAACTCCATATTCTTGAAATTCTTATCGTGCGTCTTTGATTCAGCTTGAGATATAACTCTTTGAACTCCTTCCACGCATTCGTATGTGCGATCGAGCGCTCAATATCAGATGTGCATCGATGGCTTGTGATTCCTTGATCGATGGGCGAGATGTGATCTCTGTGTATTGATGTTGGGCCAGTCTAGAAGACTTGAGGCCGGATTTCTTTTGCCTATAGCTAGAGCACTGAGGTGCTGATTGTGTGAGCACGTGTTTCTGGATCTATGTGTTTTGTTATGTCCCTGTTAAGGGAAGTAATGACTGGGTAGTTACGTGATGAGGGTGATGTGACTGCGAGATGTATTCATATGATTTAGAAGCGATGAGAAGGGTCTGCTGGAGGACAGAAGAACTAGTAGGTGCTTGAATTTCCATCTTGATTCAAGGTGTAGCCCTGAGCTATGGGCGTGTGACGAATCTTTTCATGTTTCCTAGTTGGGAGTGAAGCAAATTTCATGTTACGATATAAGTTCAGACTCAGGAAAACTAAGTGACTGCGTAATCGTTATGATAGTGAAATGTATACATAAATGTTAATTTAAGGCGAAGCAGGTGGATTATCTCCTGCGAAGTGTTCTGGAGTTGTGTGATATTTATGTTGTCTGTTAGAAGATCCTATTTACAAGTGAAATATATGTGTGAATTTAATTGGGCCGCTTAAGAGAGTGGGTTTAATTGTAACGAGTATAAATGCGAGAGTTGTAGAAGATATGAAGTATTAGAGGGTCTGTGTTCCACGAGCTTATAGAGTAAATCTCACTATGGTATTATGAAAACAACAAGGTATATGCGTTATAAGTTATGGTGCATTTTTTTGATATGTGGCTTCGATCCAAGTAGGGAAGTTTGATATTGATTAGTTGATTGCACGGTTATGTGCTATGTTGGTTCCAGTTTGAGGCGTGCGGGTGAATCAGTTATGGACGGCGGAGATTGAGACGGAGGATGGATCGAGTAAAGTAAAATTCTTAACAAAGGTTATAGTATGCTTCACAGGTGTGTGAGAATCACAAAATGTCTTGAGTCGTGGTTGGTAAAGGATGCTCGGTGCATAGAGCGAGAAGTTGCTTGGTTGTAATGGAATGATATTATATTCTGCGGTGTCAGAGTGCTTATGAGGCATGGGTTGTTTGGTTTGTTTGATCAGGCTAATTGCAGTTTGAATAGAGTAAATGACTCTCGAGAATGGTTCCAATGTGTTTAAGGCTCTATATGTAACAATTGGGTATTTTAAAGTTTTATATGTGGTTAGAAACTGAGTTTTCATTGGAAGATGTCAAGACTTGTGGTATTTCTATATTAATTATGGGATTCTATACATCAGTATTAGGAAAGTAATGTCTTCAGATTCGCAGGAAGTCTTTTTAGGGCAGGTATTTTGAATGTGGTGCTTTTGGGAACATTTGAAAGAGAATTCAGTGGGTTGTGAGCCTTAGACTGTGTGTTATTATGCTTGGGTCTCGTGTGGTGACTCTGAGTTGAGGAATTGCGATGTTATAGCAAGGAGGAGTATCGAGTTGAATATAAATCAGAAGGGAGCTCAGATTGATGAGATAGCTTGGTAGCAAGATAGATCGGTATGGTAAGGATATAATTAGTTCCTTGGGTGCTTATGAGGTAATGAGCTTCTAAAGGTGTTTAGTGGCAATGCTCTTAGGTTCTAGTGGCCTACGTGGCTTGGTTGAGTTAGAAGGAATCAGTCATGTCAGGTTTGGTTTTGTGCAAAGGGAGTTGGAGAGTCCCTGATAATTTCTACTGCGGTTAGAGATGCGTATTTTCTGCAAGTGTAAAAAATAGAGAATGTGTAGTGATTTTCTTCTGAATGGGATCAATGGAAAGTTCTTGGTTGGTTGAGTACATAGTTTCTTATGGTTCGGAAAGGATATGGAGTTCTCATGTTACCCTAGAATGGTATAGTATATGCGGTATGTTGTGGAGGATTGAGATCGTGTGTGTAAGGTTCGGTTCAGTTCTAAAAGGAAGATCATAAAATTCTTAGGCAGCACAGGCAAGAGAAATGAGCTTCAGATAATTAGCGAAAGGGTCTTCGGATGATTAAGGAAATGGTATTGCTAATTTGGGGTGATTAACGAGGGTATATGTTTCAGAAAAAGGCAATATTATTAAGTTGATGATACTTCGGTAGTATTGTGGCACTTTCTTGTTAGATCGACTGTTGATATTCGAGTTTGCTTGGTGGCACAGAAGAATTTTAGAGTATCTTCCGTGAAATGATTGGGTATTGGAGGCGTGGTATGTATTCGGACGGCGGAATTGGGATCAGATATGGTGATTCGTGTGCTATATGGAGTTTGAGACTGGGAGTTCTTATGATCCAGGCTATGTTATGGGTGTGCGTCCCGTGTATCGGCACTGTTTAGTGACTATCGGGGTTTGGAAACCCGAGTGGATCTTTTGTTGCTTGGTATGTTAGATTTTGGATGTGACATTGGGTACAGACTGGTTCCCTTCGTATCATGTTATTCTGGTCTATTGCGCTAAGGCAATGCTGTTGGCTATGCTGGGAATGCCACGGATCAAGTGGCGAGGTTCGACGAATTATGTTCTTAGTAGGGTGGTTTTATACTTCGAAGACCCAGCGAATGGCTGGAAAGGATTGTCTTTCTTATTGGGCTTTTGTGATGTATGTCAATGTAGAGACTCCT
The DNA here is from genome assembly GCA_026770625.1 of Nicotiana glauca. Classification (NCBI taxonomy): domain Eukaryota; kingdom Viridiplantae; phylum Streptophyta; class Magnoliopsida; order Solanales; family Solanaceae; genus Nicotiana; species Nicotiana glauca. Next base: position 31,647 of record MU669879.1, on the reverse strand, counting down.
ACCATTGATTCAGTTCCGGTGGTGAGGGACTTTTCGAAAGTGTTTCTTGTGGTCGGGCATGTCGCCAGGCAAGGTTGTTGATTTCGGTATTGATTTGATGTTAGGCACCGTACCGTATGGCACTGGCAGAGTTACGGGAGTCGAGGGAGCAGCTTCAGGGTTACCTTGATAAGATGTCCGTTAGCAGGCCAATGTGGATGTGTGTTCTAATTTGAGTCGGCTTGGTTGGCTCCGGATTGCATTATTGAGGGATGTGTCGATTCGATTGTTATTGAGCTTATTAGTAATTTGGGGAGGTCTATGAGTTACCTTTCTGTGTTGTGAGGTGTTATGATTTGTTGGTTATAGGCACATATGGTGCGGTTCTATTGGGGTCTCATAGTGGAAGTCGAGCGGGAAGAGTAATTGGGTGTTGCTCAGTGAATGTCATATCAGTTATGTCCTTTCGGGTTTGCGTGGTGTATTTTATTTGCTTCACTGTGGGTGTGATGATTTGCTTTGGTTCCAGACATCAAATTGTGTGTGGTTTTCGATTTCGAGCATAGTGAATTGAGGTATTTCATGTGCAGCAGTACTTGGATATGAACACGCAATTGCAACGAAGTTATATGGAGATATGACTTTGCGGGTTAGATTCGTGTGTTCTATTTCTACGATGTGAGACGGGTTCTCAGCCTTGTGTTGTGGTGGTACTGGTGAGCTTGAGGTACATCTCTTTCATTTGAGTCATTTTTTTTCATGATTTGAGTATGTTCGGACTGTTGCTTATTGGTGCGCGTATTGTGCAAGTTGTGTCTTAGGCATGTATTGATGTGCAATGTCACCAGAGTATCGTGTTAGATTAGAGGAGATCGTCGGGGCCATTAATGAATACGAGCGGATTCAATTTCAGCATGTTGGACAGATAATATCAAGCTTCGGCTTAGAAATTTGCCGTAGTATTCGCCGAAGGAGAAGTGGCTTCATAAATGGTTGATCTGGGAAATGGTTATGGATCACCATGTGTTTTAGTTGTCATTGGTAGTATATGAAAGTGTTGGGATGAGACTTTAGTTGATAAGAGTTTTTCTATCAGTATTCGGATGTTGTGTGCAGCTGCTGTGATTAGAAGTTATCACTACGAGTGTTTGAGTTATGTGGTATATCATGTAATTGCACCCGAGGTTACAGCAAGTTGTGACAAGAGGGATTGCTCTGATGGTAAGCAACCCCCACTTCCAACTAAGAGGTTGTGAGTTCGAGTCTTCCCAAGAGCAAGGTGGGAAGTTCTTGGAGGGAAGGATGCCGGGGGTCTATTTAAAAACAGCCTCTCTACCCTAGGGTGGGGGTAAGGTCTGCATACACACTACCCTCCCCAGACCCCACTAAGTGGGATTATACTGGGTTGTTGTTGTTGTTGTTGTTTCACCCGAGGTTACAGATATGGTTTGTCACAGCTTGTTTGGGCTTGTGCAGAGTATAGATGTGAGATTTTGATCGCATTGAAGATTTCAGAGTGAGAATGTGGTTCTATGGTTTATAGGCTAGATTGGATTGCGAAATTTCACTTACAATGTGTTATTGGACCTATATGAGATAGGGTGATGTGGGATCACCCCCGGGTATATGCATGGTAAGATTATTCAGCGATTGGTTGGCTTTTGGAACAACTCTGGGCACGTTTGAGGACGAACGTTTGTTTAAGTTGGGGAGGATGTGACAACCCGACCGATCGTCTCAATGAGTTACCGCTTCGTTTCCCCCATTTATGCATCTTTATGCTTCGTTATCTGTGTTTTGTGGTATCGGGTTGGTCGGATCGAGTCCGGAATGATTTTGGTAAGGTTTGAGACACTTAGCCTCTTTTAAGAAGGCTTAAAATGGAAAAGTCAACCGAATGTTGACTTGTGTGTTAGAGGGCTCGGATGTGAGTTCTGATGGTTCAGTTAGCTTTAGGAGGTGATTTGTGACTTAGGAGCGTGATCAGAATGGGTTTTAGAGTTTCGAAGTAGAATTAGGCTTGAATTGGCGAAGTTGATATTTTGGCGACTTCCGATTGATAGGCGAGAATTTGATATAGGGGTTGGAATGGAATTCCGAGAGTTGCAGTAGCTTCGTTATGTCATTTGGGATGTGTGTGCAATATTTCAGGTCATTCGAACATGCTTGGGTTGGGTTTTGTATCAAAAGCGTATTTCGGAAGATTTTTAGAAACATAGGCTTGAATCCGATGTATTTTGGGTGATTTGATGTTGATTGAGGTATTTTGATAATTGGAACAAGTTTAAAAAAGGTTTAAGGATATGTTGGTGCTTTTGGTTGAGGTCCCGAGGACCTCAGGGTGATTTCGGGTGCTTAACAGAGAAGTTTTATGTTGATTGCAGGTTCAGATTTTGCTGTTCTGGTGTTTTCGCACCTGCGGTATGGGGACCGCAGGTGCGGTGTTGCATATACAGGAGAGGAACCACAAAAATAGTTTTGGAAGAAATGTCTGGAACCGCAGATGCGGTAGAGGGCCCGCACCTGCGGAGCCGCAAATGCAGCGAGTGCACCGCATATGCGGTTCTGGTCCCTTAAGTGAATTCCGCAGAAGCGGTTGGTTAGACCGCAAATGCGGTACCACAGAAGCAGATTTTTGACCGCAGATGCGTAAAGGCCTGGGCAAACCATATATGTTATTTCATTTCATGATTTTGGGTTATTTCACCATTGTTGCCTTCGACCTTGGAGCTTTTTGGGCGATTCTGAAGGGAGAAATTAAGAGACTTCGTTAAGGTATAGAAATTTGGACCTAAAACTCAATTCTATGGTGGTATTTCATGAATTTTGGGCTGTAATTAAAGGAATTAGAGGGCAAAAATGGAGGATTGGGGCTTGAGTTTAAGAGTCCTTTAAATAGGGATTTGATGGGTCATTTAGACTCCAGTTTTAGTATTTTTGATATGTATGAACTCGTGGGAGAGATAAGGAACCTATTAGTGTAAAAAATTTTGAGTTTCGAGAAGTGGGCTCAGGGTTCGGGTTTTGCTAATTTCAAGATTTTTGGTATTTTTCGATTGTTTTCGCATTGGCCTTGTTCCCTTAGCATATTTTGACATCCTCGTTCTGATTTTGGATAGATTCAACGCATGTGGAGGCCGATTTGAAGGGCAAAGGCATCACGATCTAGAGATTTAGCCGGTTCTAGATGAGTAATGATTATAAATGATGTTCTGAGGGTTTGAAACCCCAGATTTGCACATCGTAGTGCTATATTGAGGTGAGGCACACGCTTGATGACGAGCGTGGGGTCGTGAATTATTGGGGACTGTAACTTAGTCTGTCCTGATTGATGATTTTTTCGTGTATTTGACTGAAATCTACTTGTTGTCATCATTATTTGGGCTGAATGCTATATTTGGGCTTCGTGCCAATTATTTGAACCCTTCGGGGATAGTTGTTGATATTTCCTCACTGGTTTGACTTTATACTTGAAATCAGTCATGTTATTTTCATTGTTTTCAAAAACTCAGCCATATCCACTCAGTTTTGATACTCAAATGATGTTTAAATGATATTTCGGGCTGAGAAAATACTATTTTACTGTTGCCCGAGAGGCTTATGTGATTTTTGAATGAGTAAGGTCGAGGGCCTATGTTGTGAGGATATCTTTTGGGTTGGGCAGCACGTCGCAGTGGTGATACATTAATTTTGATTATGAGGTCGAGGGCTTGAGATTGTACGCCACGAGGTGGCTTGATATTGATATGAGGTCGAGGACCTATTTATGATGCCACGAGATGGCTTGATATTGCGCTTGGATTGTAAGGGGCCCCTCCAGGAGTCTGCACACCCCCAGTGAGCGCGGGTGCCCATTGTGATGTGAGATATAGCCCGAGTGGCTGGTATTGTTCTATGTGGTTGTCCGAGGGGCTGATATTGTTCTCTGTGATTGCCCGATGGGCTGGTACCATTCTGAAATATTGCCCGAGGGGCAGATTTGTTGACATTGTGCCCGAGGGGCAAATCTTATGTGCTTATCTTTCTTATTTGCATGTCACTTACCTGTTTAATTGCGTATTTTTGGCCGATGAGCAGATTTCTGTGCTTATCTGCACTAGTTGTTCTGCATTCATTTGCGTAGCTATAGAAAAAGTCATTTTCAAAGAAGTTTAAACTGAGCTAAGATGTTTTAAGGGATTTTACAGCTTCATTGCTTTCTACTGGCTTTTGAAACTGCTTCTATACAGCATGTTGATGCTCTTTTCGTGATTTCTTACCATTTAGACTTTTGTTATGATTATTACTCACTGAGTTGGCAGTACTCATTTTACTTCCTGCACCTTGTGTGCTGATTCAGGTATTTTTCTAAGCTTGGTGGTAGTTGTCATTGGAGTTAGCAAGGTAGCTACCAGGCGATCACGGCTCTGCTTTCTCCCTTTTTATTCCTCCTTATGTATTATTGCAATTTTTCCGACCATTTCAGTCTTGTTGTGACTAGACAATTGTAGTAGATGCTCATGACTAGTCATACCCCGATATCGGGCTGTGTTAGGTTGTTTTCCGCGAATTTTTTTGTATTATCATCGTTATTTCTGAGATTATATCATGTTTTAGACGTAATGCTTATTGTTAAATTGCTTAAAAATTAGATTAGAAATGTGTCGGCTGGCCTTGTCTTCACGATAGGCGCCATCACAATCGGGTCTGGGTTTAAGGTCGTGATATATTGCTTTCTTTCCTCCAGGCAACTTAACTATATCCCAAGTATGGTTAGCATATAGAGCTTCAAATTTTTGTATCATTGCTACTTGCCAGGCAGGACTCAAAACTGCCTCCTCATAAGAGTATGGTTCACACTCATATGAAATGTTCTTAACTAGTTGCTGGATATCATAGCTCAGTTTATTGAAGGACACATAATTGTTATTGGAGAAAAGAGTAGTAAGTGAAGTAGAGGCTAATTAATATTCAAGGTTTATATTTTTGCTTAAGTGATTGTCTGGTTGTAGATTGGGTAGTGTGTAGGCATAGTCCTTGAGGTGTGAAGGGGTGCTGAGTGTCCTGTTTGATCTTCTATGTTGTGTGATATTGGGTTGATTAACATTTAGTTCTATGTTGTGTGGTACTTGGTTGAAGGATATTGTTTGGAACTCTGAATGGCCTTTCGGTGAAACATTTAGTTCTGAATCTAGGCTGATATGTGAAATGTGGTTTAGTGTGCTTTTAGGGCTTGGCAATGAACTAGTGTCTGATGAGTGAGTGCTTTCAGATATAGGACTGTCAAGGACCTTATATCCTTTGGTCCCAAAAGGATATCCTACAAACACATGAGGAGTGGCTATAGGTTCAAACTTATCTTTGTGAGTTTTGAGTGTGGTGGTGTAACACAAGCAACCAAAGCTTCTAAGATGTGAATAAGTTGGTTTTTTGTTGTAAAGGAGCTCAAATAATTTATTATTGTGAATAGAAGAGGGCGGCCTATTTATCAAGTATGTAGCGGTTAGTATACACTCTCCTCAATATCTCATTGGCAATTTGGACTAATAAAGTAAGAGTCTAACAGTTTCTAGTAGGTATTTGCAATTTTTCAACCACACCGTTTTGTTGTGGTGCGAGTGGACAAGTTTTCTGGTGGATTATGCCTTTTTCTTGAAAGTATGGCATAGCTTCATTGTTTACAACTCTAGACCATTATCTAACATAACAGTATTGACTGAGGTACTAAACTAATTTTCAATCATGGAAGCAAGAGCCTTGATGGCTTGAAGAGTGTTAATTTTTTTTACTTAAAAAATGTGTCCAGGTTGATCTACTAAAGTCATCAATCATGGTAAGAAAATATTTGTAATTGTCATGTGTGTCTATGTGATAGGGACCCCATAAATCTATGTGTAAAAGTTTAAATATTTTGGTGGTGGATGAAGTTCTTTGGGCAAAAGGCAACCTTATCTGCCTTGCTATAGGGCAGACAGAGCAAGTGAATGGCTGTTTGGGGGAAAAATCAACAGGCATAGTGGAAAGACTTCTCATTTTTACAAAGGGTACATAGCCTAGCTTGTTATACCATAGATTCTCAATACTATCTTTATGAGATGCAGAAGACAATAGAAGGGAATTCACAATTAAAGAAAGAGTCAGTTTTATTGCTTGAGTGAAGAGTATTTATATTGTTATGTGACTGAGATGAACTATTTATATTTGAACAAGATTGTAGAGGTAGAGTGTGACTCTTTCCTGTATTTACAACATCAATCAACGCAGGAAAATAAGAATGAGAACAAAGTTTGACAGCGACAGAAATTGAACCACACTCTGAACACCCATGACACTTAGGGCAAAGGAAGTACAAGCCACTCCTTGCCTTACAATCTCCCGAGGCCTCTTCATTGAAGGGGCCTGCATCATACAAAGGTATTTACTAAAGTTAAATATACAGTTGAAGTAATCTGTCAAGGAATGAATAGACATGAGGTTGTATTTGAAAGTAGACACATACAATACTCTGACTAAGGTTAACATAGGACCAAGAAATGCATCTCCAATTTCTGTTACTTTCACCCTATGTCTGTTAGCTAAAGTAACTAGGAAAGGGTAGGACAAGGTTCTAATATTCTTTAAAAAGAATTTTCTATATGTCATATGATTTGAAGCTCCACTATCTAATCTCCACCATTCAGCAACTGATTTAGAACATCTATACACGGTTGTTTCAACAGTCTTTTTATAAGTAGAACAAGCTAGAATACCTGTGAAGTTTGCAACTCCACAAGTCATGTTGTTGTTAGGGCCTTCTCCTATGTTTCTACCTGGGAATTTCTTCAATAAGCTGAGTAATTGGTTGTACTGCTCCTTTGTCAGGCTCTGAAGTCCTTGATTTTGATTGCCGTCTTCCAGCAGATGCTGCATTTCTCCCTTTTGTGAACTTGAAATCTTATGGGAAACCATGAATTATGTAACAGTTGTCCCTGGTGTGACCATGCTTTTTGCAATAGTCACAAAACATTCGAGACTTGGCAGGTGGATAGTTTGACTTATTTGAATTGTATGAGTTAGGCCCAGTACTATTTCCCCTCTGATTGTAGTTGGTTCTGAATTTGGTTGCCAGGTCCATTTGCACTCAATGAAGTGGATTCCATGACTAATTTGTTGTTTGGTCTGACTTCTCTCTGTTTTTCTTCTTGGATAAGAATAGAAAAAGCCCGTGCTATGCTAGGCAACAGATTCATCATTAATATACTACCTCTCATAACTGTATAAACCTCATTCAAGCCCATTAACAACTGAATTAGTCTTCGATCCTGCTCAGCTTTATGCATGTTTGCTTTTGCACCACAAGAACATTGGCAATTGCACTGTGCATGTGCATTCAAGATGTTCAATTCCTCCCAAAGTCGTTTCATTTACGTGTAATATCCTGTGATGTACAAAGCCCCTTGACTAAGGTAAATAATCTCTTTTTGTAGTTGATAAAGCTCTGCTCCATTAGTTTGATCATATTTGTCTTCCAACTCCTACCATAATTCCTTAGTGTCATTGACATATTGTAGACTATCCACTAGATCATTTGAGAGTGAATTCAGAATTCACGATGTAACCATATCGCAAGGAGCTTACTGATCATAAGTTGCTTCATCAGTGTTAGGTTTCTTATACTTTTCCGTAATAAAGTCGACTTTGTTCATCACTGACAAACCTTTAAGAACTCCTTTTCTCCAGGATTTGTAGCCGGTTTTGTCAAAAATAACAGGAACTAGCATGGTTTCGGCACTCTCCGATGGTTGCATGTACAGTGAATTAGTCGAATCCAAATTACTAGTTGTACCTTGAGTTTCCTTATCTCCAGCCATCGATTGAAGTAGATTCTTAGACGATTAGAGTAACTGATCAATCAATTTGAAGAAATCAGATGAAAATTTCAGAAACCCTTCCATCAAAGTGTGAACTTGTATTTTCCGATTTTGTGAAATGAAAAGAGAAATTGATGAAATTGAAGAAAGTTTGGTCGAGAAATTAGAGTTGTGCTCTGATACTATGTCAAAATTGGAGCTAAGATAACAAACTAACCTCCATTGTCGTCTGACCTTGAGCTCGTATAGAGAGAAGAAAGGAAGATTCTAAAGAGATGATGTAAAATGGTGAAAGCTTCTGTAATATTTTCATTAACTAACTTGAGTACTTATACACGTATTAGAAAAAGAAAACTGATAATGTGTGACTGTTGTATGACAGCTAATTACCAGACTTCCCTTGTAACTAACTCAACTCCTAAGCTATACTAATTAGCTCAATTAACAAATAAATACAACACGACAATATACTACAACTCTATAATCTCAATATTCTGGTTGCTAAAAAAAACCTCTTTCGACAGCAATGAGTTAGTTGTGTTTGAAAGCTCCTTATTTTTTAGTTGATTTGGATTTGAACTTTCTTGTTTTTCTTTATATTTTTTTAACTTTTATAGTGTAGTATACAAGAATTCTTGTACAATTGACTAAATAACTTAGCTAATATATTCTAATTCATGTTTCATATCATAAATTATCCTATGTAATATAATGTCTACTCTATCATGATGTTTACTGATATATTTTGGTCTGTCGACATATTGAACAGATTTGCCGTTGAAACTTGAAAGTTATTACCAACAACCGTAAATATATTTTTGCAATATATACCCGATTAAAATTTTATTATTTTAAGATATTTTTTAATATTTGAGAAGGGATTTTCGAAAACTAAATATTTATATATTCCTTTAAAAAAATACAGGCAATTATATTGGGTATACGATGCAACGTGCTTAAATAAAATTTTAAAATAATTAAATTATAACGTTTAAACTAAAACTATTGGATTCGGCCGAACCTTTAGTCGAATCTCTACCTCCACCCCTGATTATGTATATATATTTTTTTCAGTATCGCTGTACATTTAAGTTTATTATACACTGTATCTCAGAATTATAATGCATGGATTAATTTGCCAACGCTCTTTCTCTTTTGGGTATTCAACCTCTGCTCTATTAATAAACTGTAATGCATGGATTTTGCCTAGGCTCCTCACTCTTTTGGGTGAGCAACCTCTGCCTTATTCTTTCTACTGCCAAATTTGGCTAAACATGAAAACAAATTACTGCTATAATTGGGCAAAAGATCGATACCAACATCGTCTTAATTACTTTAAAAACACATTACAATGCTTTCCTCAGTCATATCCAACTTCTTGCTAGTTGCGAGAACTTTTATGTATTTTTGTTTTAATTACTAAGAGATTTAAGTGGGAAAAAAGCATTCCCCGTAAAAAAAAAAAAAAGTTTACAAATTTATGAACTCCAAAATTTCAGAAATAAAAATAAATAAACGCCATCTTGTACTATTGGATAAGAATTGAACTCAACAAAAAATTTCTAACATTAATCACTTCGAAAGAAATAACTTTTAACCTACTTAGGTATAAGACAAAAAATAAAATATGAAATGTGATGAATATATAAGCCAAAAGCGAAGGAAAAAACAATTGGTTAATTTTCTAAAGGTCTAAGTCTCACGCTTTATTATATAATTAACAGCAATAAAGTAAACCCCCCACCCCCAAAACCAAATATTTTGATCAAGAGGAGTTGTCAAACTTTGAAAAGATTAATGCACCAATGCTTAATTAAGAAATAATGTAAGTCATTATCAACTACGATTAAAGGGTGTGGCCAGTTTTGTTTGGTTGAAGGGATTCTACAAAATCATGCCAAAATTAACCTAACCCATTATTAGTGTTGACATTTGACCGGTTGACCAAAGAAATCTAAAAAGAAAAGATATTAGTTTAAAAGATATACTTATTTCTTTGGATTGCCTTGAATTACATTACATTAAAGCACTCACATATATTAAAATATTTTATATATTTAGTGAACCAAACACCTGAATTTTTTGACTGTTCCATACCAACTTTATCATCCTTTTTAATTTCCTCAAAAGAATTAAAAAAAAAAACCCATTGTTTTGAACTTATCAAAATTGACTCAAAAGTTAAGGTATGCTTTACAACTAAACCATTGCTTCCACCCCTCCCTTAAGTTTAAACATTATCTTGAAATTGCAATTAGGGAGTTCTTTCTGTAGAAATGTTAAAGTCATAGTAGTGGTTATACAATGTGTATATATAGAACTAACCAGAATTAGTTACTAGTTAGTTTCGAGTTAGTATTGAGTTAAGTTAGTGAGTTAGAAAATAATATAAATGGTACCTTTTCCTTTTGTTTTGGTTTTAATGAGAAAATATCTGAGAGTCAGTTGCTCTCATAATCGACCTACTCTCTCTTCTGCTCTCCTTCATCTCCAGCTTCAATTTCTCTTGCATCATGGTATCAGAGTCATCGATCAATGGTGATTGAGCTGGTAAATGAGCATATGAGAGTGATTTGACAAACAATTGTTTGATTCCATTGCAGATTAATAGCAGATAAATCCTAATTTTTCGCCATTGTTGAAATTGGGGGTTTACTTTATCTGTGGGTCTAAATCATCAATTTTTTTTGGTGAGTTCTAAGTTAATCGGAGTAGCGATTGTTATCTCTATTGTTGATTCCTGAAGATTCTTGTGAAGAAATGCCGAACACAAGTGACGAAGTGCCAACGGCGGTGACGACACCAACAGTGGACCAGATAGAGCGATTCACTGACATTCATCCAAGGAATCCTCTATTTTTACACCCTTCCGACACCCCAAGTTGTATTCTCATTCCTCAACAACTAACTGGAATCCAAAATTACACTGCATGGAGTAATTCTATGAAAGTTGCACTACTAGCTAAGAACAAATTAATGTTTATTGATGGTAGCTGTAAAATGGAAGATTATAGAGGAGATTTAGTTCATGAGTGGGACATATGTAATGCATTAGTCTTGTTATGGATCGCAAACTCAGTTTTAAGAAAAATATTTAATGGATTGATGTATTCATCTAATGATTATAAGGTATGGGAGGATTTAAAAGAACGTTTTGATAAGAGAAATCTCACTAGAGTGTATCAATTACATAGAGAGATTTGTACAATGGTCTAGGGCACTTCATCTGTTTCTGAGTATTTTTGGAGATTGAGAAATATTTGAGATGAATATCTGTCTCTAGTTCCCCTTCCTGGAAGTGATAAGACCTGTGAGCACGTGATTTTTGCCTCGCTTGAATTATTCCTATAGACTTTTAAGAATTAGGATTTTTTCCTTTTATTAGTTGATTTTTAGGATTTAATTGCGTAATTTTGTGTGTATTCTTATTTGTGTGTGCACGATAGTTCATAAAAAATACAAAAATATTGCATGAGCATGTAAGATTGAATTTTACATATTTTAAGATTAATTAGTAATTAGGCTTGTACAAAAATACAAAAAAAAATTAAAAAGAAACTTTGATTTGTTTGGTTTGGTTTTAATTTTAGTTTTAGGTTTATTAATTTCCTTTAAATTGGCATTAGGCTAATTGTAGCTTAATTAGGTAGTTTGAGTTAATTTTAGTTTAGTTTTAAATTTAGAAAAAAAGAGAAAAGAGAAAAACAAATAAAAGAAATGAAAAGGAAATAAAGGAATAAGAGGCAGGCCTGATTTGGGCTAGTCTTGGACATAATTACCAGCCCAAGCCAAACCCGTTCAAATCCCTGGTCCAACCCAAAAGCCACCCGGTCCAAACCCCTTTCCCTCAAAACGACGCCGTTTAGCCATTTTTAATCAGGACTATCGAGGTTAATCCAATTCAACGGTCCTGAAGCCCACCTAGATTAATATAAATCTGTCCAAACCACCCTCACCCCCCTCAGACCCCCTACCCTCACCATCTCTCAGACCCCTCCAACCCTGATGTAACTCCGCCGCCTGCCACCGTCTGTCGCCGGCCGGAAATCGCCTTCGCCAGCGGCGATTGTCCAAATGCTCCCAAAATTACACCCTATGTTCTCCTTCACCTCCCCGTTCCAAATCCAAGCTCCATTTTTTCTCAAATTCTCCCCAAACCCATCGAATAAACGAAACCCTAGCCACCGCCTTCGCTGTGTACGGCATCGCCGTCTCCAAACCCTACCAAAATTACACTTGATGGTCTCCTCACCATCCTCTTTCAGAATCCACAACCAGTAACCTTCGAATCATCCCCGCATGGCTCAAATTTTAAATCGAAATCCGGCCTGGAACCCTAATTTTTTCGAGGTTGGAGTTTCCTGTCTTTTGGACTATAATAGCCCTTAATCATGTGTTTTCTCACGAAAATATATAATTAGGGACGGTCTTAGTCCAGGTAATTCCAAGTCAACTGGCCAGAGATCAAGTTTGAAGTAGGTACTTCATTTTACCTTCTTTTCTGTTTTTCTTTTCTTTCATAATTTTATTTTTATTCTTCTTCTTCTATTTTTGCTCAGTGTTTTCCTTTGTTATTTTATTTTTGTTCTTGTACCTGATTTGCATCCTGGTCATAGGGTTCCTTTTTTTTTAGATTGTAGTTACTTAGTTTGATCTTGATCATGTTATTAGATTGATTTTATTGCTTTGCATGAGTTAATTGTTTCCGTTTAATTTTTGTTGTTTCAGTTCAATTGTTTGTTTTATTTGCTCATTCATTGTTCTTACTAGTTTAATAGTAAAATTAATTTTAGGATCCCTATTAATTAGAGTTAGTTTATCTTAGACATTTTCCCTAGTTTAATCTCAGTTCTGTTGGATTTTTGTTAAAATTGTTGATCTGATTTTTGAAATTAGGGAGTTTGGGCTTTGGTGAATTAATCCCTTAAGTCAGTAGGCCATTTGGAATTGGGTCACTTGGCCCAGACCTAGTTGGTAGGCTTAGGCAAAATTCAGGTTTTTTAAAGGGTAATTTAGGTATTTCAATAAGAGAATCCTGCAGTAACTAAAAATAGAATCCCCTAGAACCTTCTAGATTGGGGTGTTACATTGAAATTCAGGAATTAGATAATATAACTTGGGCAATAAGTCATGAACTGAAGGACTAATTAGCTAAAAACTAAAAATTAATAAAGGACTAGGGTGTAAAGTAGAAATTTTAAAAGTGCCCTAGTATTTGCCTATAAAAGGTAGCCCACCTTGACTTGCAATACAAGTTTTAGAAGTTTAGAAGAGGGAGAGATCTGAAATTCAAAATTCAAAGTTAGAAAGCCATAGAATCTGAAAATTCGAAATTCCAGTCCAAAAAAACAAAAAAAAAATCTTAAAATTTCAAAGTTTGAGAGGGAAACTGAAAATCAACAAAAGTTCTGCAAAAGTCTGAGAGTTTTGAGCATTTAGAGTTTTAGCTCTTAGGTTTCTAAGCATTGAAGATCGATCACGCCCAACTCTAGTCCTAAAAAGGATAAGCGGTCGCTGCAAATATAATCCGGTCTAAAAGTCCAGAGTCGAATCCCACAGAGAACTAAGGCTTAGTTGTATTTGTTTAATATCACCACGAAGACAAGATTGAAAATAAATAAACAGCTGAAAACTAACTATGCTTGAATTGTAAACAATTGAAATAAAGGTCTAAGGTAATGGTTTCCCCCGTTATTGATTTCCTTAGCTGTATGTTTCTTATAGCTTTGACTTAGTCGCCTCTATCAATCATGAACTCTCCAGCTATCATAAATCTCTCTCAAGTAATTATGATAATTTACTAGACGCACTCTCTCAAGCTACGCTAGCTAGATTCGAATTACAGTTCACTTAGATCGCACCTGACGTATCGTTATCTCTAATCCAACCTCTAAACCCTCGGTTATGACTCTCGCCTATACTCCGGGAGTGATGTTGTTCAAACAACTATTTAAATATGCACTCTCTCTCAAGCAGATACATAATAAATAGGAACGGCTAATTGAGGATCCTTTCAATTAACCACAATCAAAACGTAGTTGAACAAATAGAGATAAACAACCAATTCAAAACTATATTAATATAACAACCAAATCATCCCCAACGGGTTTCACCAAAACCCTAGAAAACGAATTAGCTATTCATAATAGTAAGTAAAACTACAATACTAAAAATCATAACCAACAATGAAAAATAGGAAGATGAAGGAAAAACTTGTTGAAGAATTCCCCGCCTTGCTCTCAATGTGTTCTTGCTTCCTTAGGTCTAATTTGTGTCCAAAATATGTCCCCCCTTGTTCTTGGCCGGCCTCCTTTGTTTAATATAGGGTTTAGGGCTTAAAATCCCGTGTTTTGCACTTTGGTCCCTAAAATTTACAAGTTCTGCCGTGGTCCCACCGCGGTTAAGCCGGGACCGCTGCCAAATAGGTCCTCTGAATCTTTGGTAATGTTCTGCCGCGGTGTTCTACCGTGGTCCTACCGTAATCGCGGTTTTTCGCCCTATTTCATTTGGAATTTGGAAAAACGTAAAACATAAAGGTTGTATCCCTTTGAGTTAGATTTCCAACCATATATTATGGAGCCTAAATGGAGTTTTGAGAAAAAAGTTATGTCTATTTTACTAGACAGTGCGCAATATGCCTCCTCGAGTCTTTGTTCATACTTAATTATCAAATGTGACCCACGAACCTGATCCCGGCTTAATTCCTTGAGCTTTTACTCAGACTTCAAAGCTCTAAATCACTTAAATTCATTCCATAACATCTATATAGCTCGTAATCACTCCTACAAGGCATAAAACACACCGTTAGTGCAAAACACTAGCGATTAAATCGCAAACTCAACTAAAGTGCAGTAAATTAGAGTGTAATAATCGACAAAAATACGTAATTATATTCTATCATCAAAGATCCTAAAAATTTCAGTAGTTTAACTTTAGAGGTCCCTGAGGTTATTTCAAGCTCAATTTGGGGTCATTCAAGCTTGGTTTTGGGTGTTTACTGTTGCTGTTCATTCGAAACTATTTCCTGGCTGTTTTGATACCACTTTCTGGGCTAGAAATTGGTGTTTATTTGTTGACTGCTGTTTGCTTCACTTCATTTTATGCTAATTTCCAGGTACACATCCTGAATTTGTCCTCATGTAGCTCTCCAGTTAGAAGTGGAATAAAAATGCTGCAGTGATTATTCTGTTGTGTTTTCTTTTTCTTTGAATGATTTGTTGATTTATTATATTTCAAGTAGTTTCATGATTTGGCTAAGACCTTATTGTATTAATTATGGACTATGAACTTTAACAGGGTTGTATTTGTTTGTTCCAGTTTAGTAATTCAGATAGGTTTTATAAGCTAGTGTTAATTCAAATGT
The DNA here is from genome assembly GCA_026770625.1 of Nicotiana glauca. Taxonomy (NCBI): domain Eukaryota; kingdom Viridiplantae; phylum Streptophyta; class Magnoliopsida; order Solanales; family Solanaceae; genus Nicotiana; species Nicotiana glauca. Next base: position 16,476 of record MU669879.1, on the reverse strand, counting down.
AGAAATTGGTTTGGGCTTTATTAGTGCCTACCCATTTATTTTGCGTGCGATTTTCTACCTCAAATGCTCATTATCAAGTTTTTAAACTTTAGTTTGAGATCCGTATAATTCAGATGTTAGATCATAAAGTGAGTAGGTAGCTTGTGTTAGTTTTTATTCCTGCGGATGTTGATAATTCTTGTTTAGTGTTATAATCTTGTCACCTAGACTCTAGAGTTTTAAAGATCTGCAAAAACATAAAAAAATATCCAGTTGTTCATGTTTTAGCTTCAAACCTGTTAATTAATGTAGTTTTTCCATCTACTTGCCATTAAAAGTAAAGTCAAGAGTGTGAGCTTATAAGTTGAATCACCGTTTAATTGATACCAAATTTTAAAAATAGGTAATCAGGTCCTTGATCTTACATTTTCATGTTAATGCTGATTTTGTCTCTATTATTGTTCATGTTACTGGGACCATGAAAACTGGGTTTAACATTGGGCTCAGTTACTTAATGAGAAGTCCAAGTATTTCCAGCCTTGAACCAGTGCCTTTTGCATTCCGTTAAAGACTTCTTCAAATTGGGCTTGTATTGAAGCCCAATCGTTTGACAGCTTTTATAAAGCTGAAGGCAATTCCATTCTTCTTGGGATGATTATGAAACCCAATAGGTTGAAGGCCTGAATTCATATTTTAAAATTGTTAATTTAATTGTAATGCAGCCTTTGGGCCTTTCAAGTTCAAGTGGCAGACTTGAATTATGGGGCTTTCAATAATGGGGGTCCCCTTATTTAAGTTTGGACTTGATCTTGAGGCCCGAATTTTTATTGTTGAATGCCTTTAATAGTAATTGATTCATATCATTAATTAATTAAGTTTTTAGAGACAACCCTTAGTAGAGAATGATAGTCCCTTTTAGGATGGCCTTTAAAATAAAACGAGGTGCGTTGCGCCAAACAAAATTCATAAATTACGTGGCCCTCTTTAAATACTCACATTAAAATATTTAGAAATCGGGACGTGCCATTTAGCGAATTTTCATGGCCTCCCGCAAATTTATCAACACGTTAGTTGCTTTAGCCCCACATTTTAATAAAGTTACCTTCCTAAATTTGAGTGTGTATTTCATTTGACCCAAATCTAAATCCCAAAACGTTGAATAAAATGTGTCGCAGATCCGGGTGCATTTCATGTGACGTAATCCAAAAATAAGTTTTAAACGACGTTCAACCTTCCTCAAAAATTAATTAAAAGCGGTAAATAATTTTAAAATTGCACTATAGGATGAACATGTTTTAAAATCAGATAGTAGGATATTTATAATAGTTTAAGCGACCGTGCTAGAACCACGGGATCCGGGGGTGCTTAACACCTTCCCCCGGGTCAACATAATTCCTTAGTCAGAATTTCTGGTTCGCAGACTTCATTTGGAAAGTCGAAAATTTCCTCGATTTGGGATTCAATAAAAACCGGTGACTTGGGACACCAAAAACCAAACCTATTCCAAGTGGCTCCAATCCCTGAGTTGAGCATTTTTACTTTAGCCAACATTAGGGATCCAATCCCTGAGTTGAGCATTTTTCCTTTAGCCAACATTAGGGCTTCAATCCCTGAGTTGAGCATTTTTCCTTAAGCTAACATTAGCGCTCCAATCCCTGAGTTGAGAGTTTTTCCTTTAGCCAACATTAGAGCTCCAATCCCTAAGTTGAGCATTTTTCCCTTTAGCCAACATTAGGGCTCCAATCCCTGAGTTGAACATTTTTCCCTTTAGCCAACATTAAGGCTCCAATCCCTGAGTTGAGCGTTTTCCCTTTAGCCAAAATTAGGGCTCCAATCCCTTAGCTGAGCATTTTCCCTTTAGCCAACATTAGGGCTCCAATCCCTGGGTTGAGCATTTTTCCTTTAGCCAACATTAGGGCTCCAATCTCTGAGTTGAGTGTTTTTCATTTAGCCAACATTAGGGCTCCAATCCCTGAGTTGAGCGTTTTTCCTTTAGCTAACATTAGGGCTCCAATCCCTGAGTTGAGCGTTTTTTCCTTTAGCCAACATTAGGGCTCCAATCCCTGAGTTGAGCGTTTTTCCCTTTAGCCAACATTAGGGCTCCAATCCCTGAGTTAAGCATTTTTCCCTTTAGCCAACATTAGGGCTTCCAATCCCCGAGTTGAGCGCTTTTCCTTTAGCCAACATTAGGGCTTCAATCCCAGAGTTGAACATTTTTTCCTTTAGCCAACATTAGGGCTCCAATCCTTGAGTTGAGCATTTTTCCTTTAGCCAACATTAGGGCTCCAATCCTTGAGTTGAGCATTTTTCCTTTAGCCAACATTAGGGCTCCAATCCCTGAGTTGAGCATTTTTCTTTTGCCAACATTAGGGCTTCAATCCCTGAGTTGAGCTTTTTACCTTTTGCTAATATTAGGGCTCCAATCCTTGAGTTGTGCCTTTTTACCTTTTGCCAACATTAGGGCTCCAATTCCCGAGTTGCACCTTTTAGACATAGGGACTCCAATCCCTAATTTGTTCTACCATAGGCAAATATAATTCTTGAAAAAAACGAGAGAATGAGTTTAGACTTTGTCACAAATAACTCATGAAATTTTCCTAGTGAAAACTGGAGCAGAAAATTTCGTTCGTTTGTTTGTTTTGGTGTCTGAGCAGGTTTGACCTCGAGGCACATGTGTTCTAGATGACCAAAAGAATAAGTCTCAATCCAAAATAAAGAAAAGAAAGCAAAAGAGCAAAAGAAGTGAATTCAAATTCTGAAGCCAATAGAGATGCGAGCTTATCAAAACTTGATTGAAGTCACAAGCTCCGCCTGTTCCGCTTTGACACCATGCTGAAGAAAGAATCAACACCTACAACTTGCGAGCATCAGATTCAGATCGGAGTCCACGGCAAAATCAGCTAAGACTCAAGATCAAGCTTCAAGAGATATATAGATAGGAATCTTGTAACTCATAGTTGATAGGCATAGCTAACTTAGCTTTGATTTTCCTTTTGGTGTAATAAGGAGGTCAGCAAGTAGTATTAGCAGAAACAACAGTGAAATCACAGCTCCTGGTAATCCCAACTACCAAAACTTCTAGAACTACACTGACCTGATTCCTTTATAGCCAAGGATATGTAGGCAACCTCTGAAGCAAGGTTCAGTTAGACGTTTTTCAAAAATGCTTCTCATGGAGTGCCAAGCAGGAAAAAAAACTCATAATTGCTCATTTATCTTTGCCCGAAAATCTTTCGAGTCTCCGAGCAAAGAGGGGCAGCTGTGAGCACGTGATTTTTGCCTCGCTTGAATTATTCCTATAGACTTCTTAGAATTAGGATTTTTGCCTTTTATTAGTTGATTTTTAGGATTTAATTAAGTAATTTTGTGTATATTTTTATTTGTGTGTGCACGATAGTTCATAAAAAATACAAAAATATTGCATGAGCATGTAGGATTGAATTTTACATATTTTAGGGTTAATTAGTAATTAGGCTTGTACAAAAATATAAAAATAAAAAATCATAAAGAAACTTAGATTTGTTTGGTTTGGTTTTAATTTTAGTTTTAGGTTTATTAATTTTTTTTAAATTGGCATTAGGCTAATTGTAGCTTAATTAGGTAGTTTGAGTTAATTTTGAGGTTTAATTTTAGTTTAGTTATAAATTAAAAAAAATAAAGAGAAAAGAGAAAAACAAATAAAAGAAATGAAATAAATGAAAAGGAAATAAAGAAAAGAAATAAAGGAAAGAAGAGGCGGGCCTGATTTGGGCCAGTCTTGGACATAATTACCAGCCCAAGCCAAACCCGTTCAAAACCCTGGTCCAACCCCAAAGCCACCCGGTCCAAACCCATTTCCTTCAAAACGACGTCGTTTAACCATTTTTAATCAGGATCGTCGAGGTTAATCCAATCCAACGGTCCTGAAGCCCACCTGGATTAATATAAATCTGTCCAAACCACCCTTACCCCCATCAGACCCCCCCCCACCCTCACCATATCTCAGACCCCTCCAACCCCGATGTAACTCCGCCGCATGCCACCGTCTGCCGCCGGCCGGAAATTGCCTTCGCCGGCGGCGATTGTCCAAATGCTCCCAAAATTACACCCTATGTTCTCCTTCACCTCCCCGTTCCAAATCCAAGCTCTGTTTTTCTCAAATCCCCCCCCAAACCCGTCGAATAAATGAAACCCTAGCCACCACCTCCGCCATGTACGGCAGCGCCGTCTCCAAACCCCACAAAAATTACACCTGATGGTCTCCTCACCCTCTTCTTTCCAAATCCACAACCAGTAACCTTCGAATCATCCCCGCATGGCTCGAATTTTAAATCAAAATCCGTCCTGGAACCCTAATTTTTTTGAGGTTGGAATTTCCTGTCTTTTGGACTATAATAGCCCTTAATGATGTGTTTTCTCACGAAAATACATGATTAGGGACGGTCTTAGTCCAGGTAATTCCAAGTTAACTGGCCAGAGATCAAGTTTGAAGTAGGTACTTGATTTTACCTTCTTTTCTGTTTTTCTTTTCTGTCACGACCCTAGTTCACCAACCGTGAACATGTCATGACGGCACCTGGTCCCTATGACCAGGTAAGCCTATTATTGCGGAAAACACAATAATTACGGAAAAACAATAGAGAAATTCAAATTTAATATCTAGAGGAAACTGTACTGAATGCCGCTTGGCACATACAACTCGATAACACAAATCCGAAACATTTTCCAAAACCCGGAAACTCACGAGCAACACAGGCTATGGAAGTATAGAGTATGGCTCCAAAACTTCAGAATGTCGAACAATCGAAAGAGAGAAATCTAAGTACTAAAGATAGAGTAAGAGGGAGACTCGTCGGTCTGCGGACGCAAAAGATCTACCTCAAAGTCTCCGAAATCCTCCTGCCTCACTGATAGTACGCCTGAGTAGAGGTACCTGGATGATCTGCACATGAGAAATATGCACAGGAAGGGCATGGGTACGCCACGTCGGTACTTAGTAAGTGCCAAGCCTAACCTCGGTTGGGTAGTGACGAGGAAGGTCAGGGCCCTACTGAGATAAAACAAAATAAATAATAAGATAACAAAAACAGTTTAAATAAGATCTACAGCGAGAATCTAACCCAGATAAATAAGGAAGAATAGTAATAGAAAGCAAATATAACAATACAAGGAATACTGCTCTCAATAAGGAATAATAATCGGGGATCTCTTGGTATCCTCATCATATGCACCTGGGATCTCTTGGTATCCCGAGGATCTCTTGGTATCCCGACGATCTCTTGGTATCCTCATCATATACACTAGGGATCTCTTGGTATCCCGAGAATCTCTTGGTATCCGCAATAAGTAAGCCGGGGATCTTTTGGTATCCCAATATATAGAAATACATGTGCCGGGGATCTCTTGGTATCCCGCACCCTCAATCCATAATATATCAAGTACAGGGGGATCTCATGGGAATTCGTCCCGTACTCCCAAATTAAACACACAACAACAACAACTCAAAGTCTCAGAATAAATGCTAAAATCAGTTCAAGTAATAGAAATTTCTAACCTACATGCTTCACAGAATACAAATAGTATAGATAAACAATTAAGCAAGCAAGTCAGCTAAACATGCTTCTCTAAGCTAGCACAGATTTAAACTTACAGTCTGAAATGAACAAGTAAACAAGAAATCTCAATTTAAATACTTCAAGTAGAAACGAGTGTACAACAATTAGCTCAAGTACGCGCTCGTCACCTCACGTACGAGGCATTCAAATATTCAAAGATTATGTACTAAGGGGAAAGGTCCCCCACACAAGGTTAGACAAGCCACTTATTGCAATATTAAATTTAAAGCTAGGGCGCGAAAATAGGTAAAATGACCAAAATACCCCTCCAGCCAACGTCTCGAAATTGAATAATTTTCATGTTATCAGAACCCTCGTACTCTTACGAGTCTAACCATATAAAATCTCCCAAATCGGAGGTCAAATGCCCCCTCAAAACCCCATAGCTAGGTCTAAGAAGTTTTACCAAATTTTCATTGAAAAATCCGAAATTAAAGGGTGAATTCGCGATTAGATTAATGGGTTTTAGTCATAGGAGAGTAGATAATCGTTACCCAATGATTGCCCTTGAAAAACCCTTGAAATTGCTCCCAAATTCGAGCTCCAAACCTTGAGTTTTGATATAAAAAAATGGCAAAACCTTGTTTTTGAAATGTTAAATACTGCCCAGTCATTTAATGCATCGCGAACGCGGAGATTGGTTCGCGTTCGTGGAGAAGAAAGAAATGGGGATGTCAAAAATGCCCTTCACGATCGCGATGGGTAGGACGCGAACACGAAGGCCTGGAACTTTAAGCTACGCGAACGCGTGGCCTATAACGCGATCGCAATGAAGGAAAAATGTTGAGACCCAGAACTGGTCTACGCAAACGCGTGCAAGCATTCGCGAACGCGATGGCAAAATAAATGGTACTTCTCGAACATGGAAATCAGTATGCAAACGCGATGAAGGAACTGGCCTCCCTCCAAGATTACACTACGCAAACGCGAGAGGGAGGCTGCAATCGCGTAGAGGAAAACTCTGCAACAGCTGAGCCCAGTTTTCTGCAATTTTAACAACACAAAAATGCTCCGTTGAGCATCCGAAACACACTTGAGGCCCTCGGGACCTCAACCAAATCTTCGGACATATTCCATAACATCATTCAAACTTGTACCAATCCTTAAATCACCTAAAACAACGCCGGAAACACGAATTAAGCAAAGATTCAAGCCTAAGAACTTCAAATTCCAACCAAACACACTTACGACCAAAAACCTAACCAAACCTCGCCCGAATGACCTAAAATTTTTCACACACATCCCAAATGATATGACAGAGCTACAGAAACTTCCAGAATTCAAATCCGACCCTCGTATCAAAAACTCACTATTAGACAGGAAACTTCAAAAATTCGAACTTCGGCATTTCAAGCCTAAATGAGCTACGAACCTCCAAAATACATTCCGAACATGCTCCCAACCCCGAAATCACCTAACGGAGCTAACAGAAGCATCGAATTTCTATTTCGAGGTCATCTTCACACTGTTCCAAATACGAACTATTTTTCGACTCTTAAGCTCTCATTTAGGGACTAAGTGTCCCTAAACACTTCGTATCGCAACACCGAATGTCCCGGCAAACCAAAATAGCAGAAATGAAGTTAGGGGAAGCAGCTAATAGGAGAACGGGGTGTAAATTCCAAAAACGACTGGCCGGGTCGTCACATCCTCCTACACTTAAACATTCGTTCGTCCTCGAAGGAGCATAGAGAACATACCTGAAGTAGTAAAAAGATGAGGGTACTGGCTGCGCATATCCTGCTTGGTCTCCCAAGTCGCCTCCTCGACGGTTGACCCCGCCACTGCACCTTCACTGAAGCTATGTTCTTTGACCTCAACTTTCTGATCTGCCTGTCCAAAATAGCCACTGGCTCCTCAACATATGATAGATCCTTGTTCAACTAGACTGAACTGAAATCCAACACGTGCGACAGATCACCGTGATATCTCCGGAGCATCGAAACATGAAATACCGGATGAACTCCGGCTAGGCTGGGAGGTAAGGCAAGCTCATAAGCAACCTCCCCAATTCGCCTCAAGATCTCAAAAGGGCCAATAAACCTCGGACTCAGCTTCCCTTTCTTTCCAAACCTCATGTACCAGCTGCTGTTTTCCAGAAAATCCCAATGCTAAAGGGTAATCTATCCAATCTTGTACATAAATCTTGTATTGTTTGTCCTTTAGCAAGGTAAACTAGATTTCCTTTTCCTACTTGTGTCTCAAAAACTGTATCTCATTTTGAACTTGTACACATGGATATATGGGGTCCATATAGACAATGTACCTATAATGGTTTCAGATTTTTCCTTACTATTGTTGATGACTATTCTAGGATGACTTTGGTCTTTTTGATGAGACATAAAAGTGATACTATTGTTTTGATCAAGAATTTCTTTTCCTTGATTAAAAATCAATTCTCTACTTCTATTAAAATTGTTAGATCTAATAATGACCTTGAATTCTTTAATTCTCATTGTCTTAATCTCTTTAATTCCTTTGGGGTGATTCATCAAAGTTCTTGTGTTGGTACTCCACAACAAAATGGAGTGGCTGAAAGGAAGCATAGGCACTTTCTTGAAATGGCAACAACTCTTAGATTCCAAGCTTATGCTCTATTAAAGTTTTGGGGTGAGTGTTTACTCACATCAGCTTACCTCATAAATAGACTACTCTCTCCATCTCTTTCAAGGAAGTCACCCTATGAGTTATTCCATGTCACCCCACCTTCACTTACCTGCCTGAAGGTAACCAAGCCCAACTTTTCTGACAAATTCTCCTCCAAAGTCATCCCAACAATTTTCATGGGCTATTCAGAAACTCAAAAAGAGTACTTATTGTACAATATTGTAACAAGAACTTTCTTTGTGAATAGGGATGTCACCTTTAGGGAATCAGTGTTTCCCTTCAAACATCCTAAATCCACTTTTCTTGAACCACATACATGCCCTACTATGTGATCTGCTTCATCCCCTTCATTGGATGATGTTTTTCCTGCTATAGGATATGTCCCTATTCCTAGTGGTCAGGTTACTCCTAATGATCAGGTCATTTCCACACCCTTAATCAATGATTCCCTACCTTTTTCACCTATTCCTCATCCTTATTTTTCTCCACCTTCCTTGCTATACCCTCTGTACCTCCTATTGATCCTTCTATTCCTCTGAGAAATCCACTAGGACATCAAAACCTCCTCTATGGTTAACAGACTATGTCCACTCTTCTTCCACAACTCCATACCCTTTATCAAACTCCTTTTCCTACTCCTCTATCTCTTCTTCTTACCATACTTATCTAGCAGCCTTCTCTGCTATTTCTGAACCTACCTCCTTTAGCCAAGCTGTCCAAGATCCTAACTGGATTTAGGCTATGAAATTAGAAATTGATTCCCTCATTGACAATCATACCTAGGATGTAGTTGATCTACCTGCAGGTAAAACAATGTTGGGGTGAAAATGGGTGTACAAAGTAAAGTACAAAGCTGAGTGGAAAGGTGTAAAGCTAGATTAGTAGCCAAGGGTTTCACCCAAAAAAGGGGTTAGACTATCATGACACTTTCTCCCCAGTGGTCAAAATAGTCACTATCAGGTGTGTAGTCTCTCTGGCTGCTCAATTTGATTGGCCTCTCTACCAAATGGATGTCTACAATGTATTTTTCCAGGGAGACTTATTTGAAGAGGTCTATATGTCTCTGCTACAAGGGTTTGATAGCCGGGGGATAATAGAGTATGCAGGCTCCTCAAATCCTTGTATGGGTTTAAACAAGCCAGCAAACAATGGAATCTTAAACACACTATAGCTTAAGTGCAATCAGGTTTCACACAGAGTAAACTGGACTATTCTTTGTTCACAAAAAGCCAATGTGCCAATATTGTGATCATTCTACTATATGTGGATGATTTGTTAATCACTAGCAATGACACCAAACTGATATAAAAAGCTAAGTACATTCTGAACAGTAAATTTAAAATGAAAGACTTAGGGAAATTGAGATATTTCTTAGGGATTTAATTTGCAAGATCATCTAAGGTTATACTTTTGAATCAAAGAAAGCATCCTTAGAATTGATCTTAGAATGTGGTCTGGGGGAGAAAAGCCACTTGCAACTCCTTTAGAACAAAATCAGAAGTTCACTACTCTTGAATATGACAAGTTGTTTCAACCTGATAAAGGTACAAGTCCAGAATTAGAAGATAGAAGACCATATCAAAGGTTGTTGGGAAGACTGCTATATCTGGCTATCACTAAGCCAAATATTTCTTTTGCAGTCCAAACATTAAGACAATACATGCGTTCTCCAACAGAGATGCATTATGAAGCCGCTTTAAGTGTGGTCAGATACATAAAGGACCAACCAAGATTGAGGTTATTGATGAGTAGCAAAAAATCTGGAAGGATCACTGCCTTTTGTTATGCAGACTGCATCATGTGTGGTGTCTAGGAAGTCAGTAACAGGGTATTGTATTAAGCTGGGGGATTCTCAGATCTTCTGAAAATAAAAAAAATGGAGTACAGTTTTAAGGAGCTCAGTTGAAGCTGAGCACAGGAGTATGGCATCTACAATGACAGAACTTGTTTGGCTATAGGGACTGTTAAAGGAAGTAGGCATGAAGGTTGAGCTTCCCATGGAGCTATTTTGTGACAGCAAGGCAGCATTGTAGATAGCTTCAAATCCTATGTATCATGAACGCACTAAACACATAGAAATAGACTGCCATTTTATACGAGAGAAGATACAAAATGGGCTGATCAAGCTAGAACATGTGAGTAGCAAAAATCAAGTGGCGGACATATTGACTAAAGGCCTTGGGAAGTAGTTACACAATGACATGGCATGCAAGTTGGGGATGATCAATGTATTTCATCACTCAACTTGAGGGGGAGTGTAGAAATATTAAAATCATAGTAGTAGTTATACAATGTGTACATATAGAATTAACCATAGTTAGTTAGTTAGTTAGTTTCAAGTTAGTATTGAGTTAAGTTAGTGAGTTAGGAAATAATATAAATTGTACTTTTTCCTTTTGTTTTGGTTTTAATAAGAAAATATCTGAGAGCACGGGCGTACGCAGGACTTTTTGTAAGCGGTGTCGAAATTTAAAGTGGTGAACAAATTACTACAATAAAAATGGGAGATAAGAAATAGAGGAGAGCAACACCATCAAACCATGTCACTTATAAATTACAAGTTATAGAGGGTGAGAACTTTTTTGTAATTACGGTTTAAATTTTGTTAATCTTATTCTAAAATAATTACTTTTTAATTAGAAGTTAAATAGTATTTCATTATCACTTATTCTGTCAAGGAAGAGGCAGTTCTAATTTTTAAACAAAAGAGGCTTAAAAGGAAAATATGCAAAAGAAACGCATACCATCAGACCGGAGACTATTCTTTGTTCAACAGCATCATATGATTTATATGTATACTGTAATAACTAAAGTTTTTCGGCAAAGCGGTGTCGGATGACACCGCTTGGAGTAGGGTGCATCCGCCCCTGTCAGAGAGTCCGTATATTTTAGATACTGAATGATTAAACAAAAAAATTCTCTTTGATTTGCATTATAAGGCTTAGGAGCTCCCTCTTTTATGGCAAAGATATTAACCAGAATTTTTTTTTTAATGATTTTTCATATGCTTTTGTGTGGCTACTTAAGATTTTTAAAAAAGGTTAAATTAATCACTTTTAGAACAAAAAAGAAAGCATTTATTATGAATGCGTGCATAGACAACTTAATTCCCATATCCATATATTCCTATTAATCATTACTCATTAGTTGTACATATTAAGTTGATTGTTCCCACATTACATATAGAGGTTCCAATATACTAATAGACCCTAGTTTTAGAAAGTATAAAAAATAAACGTTTAAGTACAACATTATGTATAAAAAATGAAGGTTTAATTTTATTTGTAGCTTAATCCTAACTGGATTTGGAATTTTAAGCAATACGTAATCCGCAAAACCATAACTGTCACATAACTATGTGGACCGTTATTGGATATTTTTAATTTTCTTTCTGTTGATTTGATTTATTCTGTCTCCTCCTCCTTTCTTTTAATTTGTTTAATCTCTATTATTCTTTTTCTTTTCCCAAACTAGGAAGTTTTCTTTTGGTTACTAATTCATTTTAAAAAAAATAGTCCAAAAACACAGAAGTGGTAATTGCAAGCTAGGGTGTGCACATGAAAGGAGAAATTATACCTTTTTCTACAAAAAAAGAGAAGAAAAAATTACTGAAATATTTGAAAAAAATTGCTCTAGACTTATTGTGAGCACGTGATTTTTACCCTAAGCAAATTATTCCAAAAATATCAAATAAAATAATTTTGACAATTTTAAAAAATTTTTTTTTGCATTCTTTGTATTAATTGGTCACATAATAACTCATATTAAAAAATACAAAAAATATGCATATGCATTAGGATTTTTAAGTTTTACATTTTTAGTAAAAAATGCATTTTTGGAAAAAAAAACAAATGAAAGAAAAATAAAAAAAATAGCATCTTATGGTTTTAATTGAAAATTACTACAAAATAGTTATTAAATAATTTTTAGACTTTGATTAGTATGATTATTAGTTTAATCTCAATTTTATAAAATCAAGAAAAATACAAAATATACATATATATATA